>NC_012116.1:382500-387500 GCF_000150535.2 Carica papaya
GCATGCTGCACAGCCACTCATTCGTCCTGACTAAATAGTAGAATCTATCTCTCAGCGATTCTTTTCTCCGCCAATAACCCCTTCCCAACCAGCCCGCCCGATCTATTTTGTAAGATCGGCTAATTTAAAGGGGTTAATCTGGTCCGAAGTTGTCGGAACGAATCGTTTGCTTTATCAAACAAAGCGGGGGTCTTGGTTGGCCCCCTATTTTCAACCATTATAGCTGGCGTCGACCCGCTTTGCGATACGGACGGACACGAAGAAGAACGCAGGCAGCGAAAATGCAAAAGAGAAGACCAAAGATTCCCGCCCCAGAGCATGTTCTTGACTCAACCACAAATCTGTTGAATGAAGGTAGCTTGCTTACTCTCAGCCACTAGTTAGAAGGAAATCCCTTGACTTCGTTTATGCCCTTATGCAGTAAAGAAAGCAAGTGAGGCGGGCTAAGATTCCATTCGAAGTAAGGTAACAGGATTCGATGTTGCACCATCTTCCACTCTTCTCGGGATCTGGAGTTTTTCGAGAAAAGGTCCCATCCTTCAATATCATGATTGGGTCGACCAGGCCAGATCATGAGTGAAATATCATGATTGGGTCGACCAGGCCAGATCATGAGTAAATAGAAAATCTAAAACGTACATAGCTGTTCCAGCTGAAATACTTGGAATAATTCTACCACTTCTACTAGGAGTAGCCTTTTTAGTGCTAGCTGAACGTAAAGTAATGGCTTTTGTGCAACGTCGAAAGGGTCCTGATGTAGTGGGATCGTTCGGATTGTTACAACCTCTAGCAGATGGTTCGAAATTGATTCTAAAAGAACCTATTTCACCAAGTAGTGCGAATTTCTTCCTTTTTAGAATGGCTCCAGTGGCTACATTTATGTTAAGTCTGGTCGCTCGGGCCGTTGTACCTTTTGATTATGGTATGGTATTGTCAGATCCGAACATAGGGCTACTTTATTTGTTTGCCATATCTTCGCTAGGTGTTTATGGAATTATTATTGCAGGTCGGTCTAGTAATTAGGGGGCGGCCGTTCGGTCGCCTATGATAAACGGACCAATAGGTCAAAAATGGGTTTGTGCCGCAGGTGTTGAACGATCTACTCTACACAGGTGTGGGCTTACAGGGCTAGGGCTCATAAAGCCTTTCTTTCATTCATCAATAGGGCTCTGGTCGGTCACTTTTCCGGGCCGGGATCGATAAGTAGAAGTCATAAAAAAGAGATCTTTCTCTTCGCACCTCAGAAGGCTAGCTTGTCAAGCTAGCCTATATATATATCTTTATATATTTGAAATATATAAAGATATCAAAAAAAAGATTCGCTGTCTTTTAACCGGCTGTTCTTCTTTGTCAACGCTACTAAGGACCTATAGGTTCGCCTACTTGACTTATGAAAGATAATGAGAATATGGGTTATTCAAAAAGGAAAAGGCGCTACTATACAACACATTAGTATAAGTAAGCGGCTGAGTTAGCCTAGCCTACCCTACTATACCCTACTAATGTATTGTATAGTAGGCGAGCGAGTTAGCGAAGACGCTTAGGCTAATAGATAAGAGAGCGTCGATGCGTAGCCTTCATTCTACTACGCTACGCAAAGGTTACGAAGTCACTTAGCTCGACGTTAGGAGGGAACGCCATACCTACATAGAAGAACCGCTGTTCGCTGACTTTCTAAGGTCTAATCTTTCGCTCCCCTACTGAAAAGGGGCAAAGCCGCTTTGCACCACTGATAGACTACTTAATCTTCCATTCAAAAGGCCCCACTTAGTTGACTGACAATGACAAAGGCTTGCGAAACTAAGTAGGGCCTGAGGCCCCCTGCGAATCCGTAAATCTGAGGAGCATGCCGCAACAAAAGGATGGTCTCCTATGC
This sequence comes from Carica papaya, assembly GCF_000150535.2. The sequence goes on from NC_012116.1 coordinate 384,377, forward strand.
ATTTCATTCTTTCCGGAAAGGAAAAAAAAGAAGTACCCCCCATCATGGTGAACCTCTCCTTGTGATCGGGATGAGGTAAATGCCTCCCAGCCGGGGGGCGGATCGAATCGGAGTTTCCTTAGGTAGCCACCGACCTACAGTTATCCTTAAACTTCCGTGCTTGGTGGAGAAGAAGCGAACAAAGGTACGCTCGCTTGCTGTCTTGTTCTCTGCCGCGAACTGGGATCGCTCGCCAGCTAGGTCAGATTGGAGCAAGATTTTTGAGAACGGATTACCCATCTTCGGGGACAAGGGGCAGAACGACCTCTCGATCTACTTACTGCAGCCCAGGAAGAAAAACGTCGTCTAGGCGTTCCCTCTTGCTCCGATCTCCCCTACGCCTAGGACGTTGTCTGGGCCAAGAGCCATAGTGAGTTTCTGTTTCCATTTGGTTGTTTTTTCTCGTTGTTGATACCGGCAAGACCCAGCCAGATGATGTCTGCTGGTTGGTAGTGAGAGGACTCTTAGTATCTGCATACCCAAAAGGGGGCGCTGATTAAAAAACAAGAATTTGCTTTTCTTTCTTGCTCTCCCTTAGCAGCGGGAAAGGAGTCTATCTATCTGCCTAGCTTTGGTAGATTTCCCCCAACGCAATCCACAGAAATTCCACGAATCCCTTGGTGGATAAGTCCGACGACTCAGCAGCAGTGCGGAATTGAGTTTCTCGTCTGGTGGATCTGATCTATAGTTAGGGGGCAATACATACCAAAAGGTTCGAAGAAGGAACGCGCATAAGAGTATATAACCAAGCCACCCACTTGAGAAAGAACCTATTCACATTAGTGAAGCGGCTGGATGCATAAGGGAAGTGCGCCTTTGTGAGACCTTAGTCGGGATGCATAGGGGAGTCAACCTACGAGCACGGAAGGGCGTGGTAGCGCTGCCCCTCTCTAAGTAAAGGTCCAGTCTCTCCTTCAGCTAGAATGTAAGGAAATTGAAAGAAGCGCGAAAAGGGTCAAAGGCGGTTGCTAGCATCGAAGAGAGCCGTCATCGACGAGAAAGTGGGAGTTCGGACTTCTTGAACTTTGCTCCTCTCCTTTCAGTCGAGTGGCTATCGCTCCTCCCGCGGGAGAGGAAAGCGGGGGCAGGCAAAATAACCATTCCGGTGGTTGATAGTGGAGCAAAGGCTAGATAAAACATGGATAGGCATGCCTTCTCATTCAAAAGGATGTAGAAAGAGGAAGGGCTCGCGGGGTCGATCCCACATCTCATAGAGAGGAGGAATGCCAGGGATGATAAAGGATAACTAACTCTACAGCTCACAGGAATGGGAAAAGTCATGGAACATTACTCCAGTTTTCTCATAGCTTTATTTAAGAGAGAATAGGGAGTCAGGCTGAAATGGCTATACGGCTTCAAAATGCTTTTTGAAACGTATGTTGATTGAATTGTTAGATGCTGAGTGAGGGCTTAAAAAGACCCTATTCACATAGCGTTCCTGGACACATCTTTTTCCTCGGGGCGGGCAGATTTTAAGAAAGCACTTTTCCTTTGCTGCAGGGCGGGGGAAAACCATTCAAGCGCAGAGATAGAGATGGCTCTGCTGCGATAGAGGATGAAGGAGAATCCGTAGGCAACTGGTCGTTATTAGAAGATGAGAAAGATGCAGGCTGCTCTTTCTTATTAGAAGAGCGAGGTGCAAGTGCTGGCTGCTCAATAGAGGGCTGCGAGCCTGATTCTTTATGGTATGGACTCTGACTCCCCCTGATGCACGGGAGGCGAAGGAAAAACCACTGGTGAAGAAGATCCAGAAGATGTTGATCCAATAGGCGCCTACTAAAAGAAAAAGGGGGGAGTAGAAGAACTCGTGCTCATGGAAGGTCAGATGCCGGGCCGGCGAGAACGAGAAGAAGGATCAAAACATCGAAAGCCTTTCTGAGCCGAGGCATGCCCCTTTAAAAAACATCTGTTTGCACTAGGTGCAAGCTTCTGACGTAGCTGAGCAGGTATATAAGCATAGCAGAAAATCAGTCTAAGACTTTCATAATCTGGTGGCGATCCAAACAGGCACTGATATGAAGTAATGTCGCCAAGCACAGAGGAAGTCGGAGTAAAGATGGCATAGCTTTGGCGATCATCACAAAGTTGTCCAACCGAAAAAAGATTTTGAGAGACTGACTTTGACTTTAGGAACCAACATAGCATCATTGAGATGAAGAACATTGCCAGAACGAGATGATAAAGAGATCGTACCAATGTCTGAAATAGAGAGTGGGGTGTGGTCACCGGTGAAGACGAGACTTTTGCCTTGGTACGGCGAGGATGAGACAAATGCAGCCGGATTGCTCGTCATATAATGGCTAGCCCCAGTGTAAATGTAAAAAAGCCATTGAGAATGACGCTTGGAAGATGAATGCATAATACCCACGTGATGAGTTCTTTGATGCGGAGCAAAACTCGAGTTGTAACGCTGTGGACATACGAGAGCCATGTCTCCAGAGAGAAAAAAGAGTATACATACCCAAGTCAATCATAGAGGAGAACCCAAGAAACTCCCATAGGATTGCTTCTGCTGTTGATAAGAAGACCGGTGCTTTAGGTTATGAAACTAAGGCCACTGACTTTTTGATTCTTTTGAATATACTTCCTGTTGGGAAATTGTTGTCGCCATAGATCTTTGAACCCTTTCTGGGCACTGCACTTGAACCACTGATGCACGAACTGGTACTGTTCTTTGTTCTTAGTCACACAGTTACAGTTGCTGTGAGAGTAGTGTGGCAGGGAGCACACTTGACAGGAGATAGACACAGGCGGTAGAGAGAGAAAAGAAAGAGGCAAGCCTCTAATCAAAAATAGAAAAAGAAGGGGCAGACCTTCCATTTCCAGGTACAATCCTCCGCCTAAAGGCCTTCTTTTTTTTTCCAGGAATCTGTCAATCGGAGGAGCACAACCAAGTTTAAAACCTCAAAGCCCTGCAAGGGATGTGAAGCCCTTCTCAATGTCTTCCACTCGCCCAGTGGATCTAGGAGGCAAGGGGAATCCGTTAATTGAATCCAATCCCATCCAGCATAGGCGGGTAGAGTTCACTCATCCGGTAGCGAGGGGAAGATGAACAATGAAGCTATAGCTGCTCACCTTTCCGCTA
>NC_012116.1:392500-420000 GCF_000150535.2 Carica papaya
AACCTTTTTCGCTCTGGAGGAGAAGGAAAGAAACCATCTACAGCTCCCACACCAACGCTAGTGCTGGTCCGAGTAGTTGGATCTTCCTACGGTTATTTACCCAAAAGGAAGACTCGGGAGTCACTATAGACAAAAAAAGAAATGATCCAAAGCAAGAAGAAGAAAGAAGCAATAAATTAAGCGCTACCAGAAAGGCAGATTCCACTAAAGAGAAAAGAGATTTGTCCAAGGTACATATAAGTCCGGAAAAGCAGAATTCAAAACTCACCAGTCTTTCCCTGTTAGGTACATCCAGGAAGGTTCCAGGCTAGATGGGAATAAGAAGGCGTTAACCAAGCAAACTAGCCGGTAGGATTCTGACCTAAAGGAAACCTGACCTGCCTACTGGGATTCAATTATAGTGAAGATCTTTTTCATTTATCAGAAGTTGTAAATGATCAAAATCGGATATGTCAGGACAATTGGGAGGGGCTTTCCCCTGTTTTGTATAGAAATCTCTCTTTCACCTTCTCTTAAGTCAGCCTAAAGCCCCCACACTGTCGACTGGCAGGACTTGTTACCTAAAGCATTCCGGATATATCGAATACCATAACTAGGAAGGATATAAGACGGGAATCCAGTACCATTTCAAAATGTTACATCAGAAAATGAAGACTTACAAGGACGGCAACTCGCCAACATGCAAGAAGCCATACATCAAGTTCCATGCAATCAAAAAAGACAGTCTGTCATCAACGTCGTTACGTTAGAGTGAAGCACATAGAAAAAAGTGAGTGAAGGTCTGCGTGTCGAGTCTCCGTCATCGTCTTTCCCATCTAAACCTTCCTGAAGAAAGGAATCCTATGTTGGGTCGCCATCGGGGCGGACAGCTAGCTATGTGGGCCAGGAATGGATAGTCTGGTTCTTTATGTCACTCGACTGATAAGGAGGCATCTTCTGACCTAGAGTCCCGGGTCCTTGAACCAATTTTGAAGACCGACCAATCTTAGGCTTCCTATTCTTTTAGGATTGAGCGGTTGACTCAAGTTTGTGCTCGGGGAGCATCTGTCTATCTAGCCTCTTTATGTAAAAAGATTTGAAGATATATAATCTAATGATGGGAAACTAACATCTTGCCATCGTCACCTTAATAAGCAATTTCACTATCTGAAGTCACGGAGGCATTGATTAGCCGGAACAGAGGCATACGAATCCAAAGACGAATTAGATGAAGCATTCGAACCAATAGGTATACTTTCTCACGAGCCTAGGGATCCCGGGAGGAAGGTCAGTGGTGCAGCTTTTTTACCTGTTTACGAATACGAAACGAACAGCAGCTCCGTTTTCTATCCTATTTGAGTAAATGAATGGAGAGAGTGAAGAGGATCCGGATTCCATTCTTTTTTTGTTTTAGTGAATCATTCTATAGATTGATAGGAAAAAACCTCCTATGTCGATGTTTTCGGAGCAAGACCCTCCTTAGAAATAACCTTTCTTATCTTAGAACCTTCCCATTAGATAGCCAAGAAGAAGATTGGCATGTCCACCCTTCTACTAAGAAGGAAAGCTAATCCAAGTAAGAAAAAAGTAAGAAGTCTGACCCCTTCCTTCACTTAATCAATGTAATGGGAATGAATCCAATTCAAATGTCGAGTCAGCCTTTGCTTTGGTTGGAAAACTGTTCGAAAGAAGGGAATCAATCATTGAAGCTTGATCCCTGGCTTGGCTGCTCTTTCCACCGGACTGATCGGGGGGTCTTAAGCATAGAAGACCAAAGGAATCCGGCTTGCCAATCCAACCTTGGCTTTACTTATTCTTATTGAAAAGCCCGGCCAAATTTCTCTAAAGTCATTCTTTCGAGCGATTGCTTGTTGGGAAGCGAGCTCAACCTTAAGTTATGAGAAAGGAGCCTAAGGTTAAGCTCACGATACAAAGCGAGTGCTCTTTACATAATGTACGAAATGAGAGCGTCTTTGCCCCCGACTTCTTTTCTTCGATCAGATTGGGACTGAAGACCAAGACTTCATATTGAGACAAGAGAAGGGAAGGGGAAGCTTAAGCGAGAACTTCGCAGGCGGTGCCCCTAGGCTCATGAAAGAAGAGGTTCCTGGGGGATAGAAGAGGATTCCGAAAACGAAAAGGAGATTTCTTGTAGTAAGACAGGGCCCAAGCTTCACCCGCGTAAGACTCATAAGAGTGTCTACGATTCCCCGGTGAAGATGCCCCAGATCTCTGCTATCACTGGAATCGTTTTCTGTTGGTATGCCCTTACTATCGCTTCAGCGGATTCTCACCCGAGAGGCACAAGCTGCTCACTTTCCCAATAGTCCCGAGCTTACTGGAGAGCTCGGTCTTATCCCTCCTCTGATCAATCCTTTCTTCTATTGAGCCTGAACTTGGGATCTTTCCTAAAAAAAAGCAATTAACCGCTGCCTAATTGCATTGAGCTAAATCATGTACGCCCAGGAAATGGCTTTGTTGCTTCCCTGCCTCGCCCTTGACTGAATTTCATCTTTAAGCTGGATGCCTTTAGCTGGTTCCGGTTTTTGGATTCAATGGCTAACTCCTCTTCTCTTCCGGACAGGTTTACCCGTCACGGCACACTTTTTAGCTTCAAGTCGCCACCTATCGATGAAGGGTTTCACGTCCTCATTCGGCTTTTGCTCAGATTGGCCAAGTCGGCGATGGTAACATCTCGTTGCGTTTTGAAGAACCGGTGCAGTAAAAAGTTTCTACATTTCCTCCCATGACTGAACTGAGCCGGCTGGCAGGGTTCAGTCCCACTGAAAGGCATCTCCAGTTAGTGACGACCCGACAAAGAAAAAGTTCGGGTTATTTGCTAGGTTTACCATTTCCAATTAAAAAGGAATCCCCTTTTTTCCGAATCTGCATATTGAGACCTTTTGGGAAATCCTAAGCTGGGTAGGGCCGATGTTGCGTCAATGGCATGGCGGTCGGAAAAGTATGATTCCTCATCCACTCGGCTCCCCTTATCCCGAGAATAAGGGAAGGTGCCAAGCCTGATTGCAGCACGAGTAAGGGATTAAGCTGATTGTCCCACTAGCAGAAGCAAATCGGGAACTGGAGCGAAAGCCAGGTTGGAGAGGAGCGAAAAGACGAGACAGTGCGCAGAGATGAGATGATGAACTTGACCCAATAGATCTATTAGAAGAGAAGCAACAGAGTAATAGGTGGAAGCAGATCTAGTGCTAGCAGGTCGAGGAATTCGAATGTCCAGATTCATATCTAATTTCAAAGTCATGTAGGTGCGATCGAGCGGAAAAAGCCCAATAGCTCCCCGCGTGGGGACCACCTACACAGGCATACAGCTGCGCACCAGACGGGTTAACTAAGAGCGCCCGTACACAACATAACAAAGCTTAATCTCCGTCTCAATAGACGGGCAGTTCCATATCGAAATCGATAGCCGGGGAAGGGTACGAGAAGTCCTCATATAGAGGACCATGCCCAGCAGCATCACGCCACCCATAGTCGAGGAAAAAGTGACTCCTAGCTCGGCTCGATGCCAAGTTGAACTCTCGTCTCTGGTAAGATGCATGGGTTTGAAAGCACTCAATCTAGGCCATGATAAAGCAGGCGAAATCTACCAACCACGTAGACCCACGGAGCGGTAAGGGACGGGACTCTGACTCTTATCCCCCGACTCAGGTGCTTCCATTCCCTATCTATGCTATGTCGCCAAATGAAATGCCTTCGCCGCATCGTCTCATGCCCGGTCAATCACATCTTACCTAGATTGGTGGGAAGGCGGCTTATCATGAGAAAAGGGGGTTAGGCTGTCCACTCTGGGTGTAAGGTGTGTGCTACTTAAACTTCTGACTAATATGCTGCCATAAAACATAAAAGAAGTCAAAGAAAGGAATCAAACTGCATGTGTTAAGCCAAGTGAGATCTGTTTCATTTCAAATCAAAGAGACGACAGAGATATCCTTTCTCCTTTCGTTCTATCTTCTGTTTATCCCCAAACTTCTATTTAGACAGCCTTATCGGTAGTCTGAGAATCTGCGTATTTTTCACTTTCATTCCTTTCTCATCCATCATTATATATAGCAAAGGTAGAGGGCTAGTACGGACCCAATCCAATCAAGATAAAGAAGTTCAACTTCAAACTTCAAAGTCAATTCAAGGAAAATCCTTATAATCAAGCTATCAAGGTTGTGAGTCCCTTTCTTGAATTGAATTTCTTTTCCTATGAGTCAGTCTGTTTCAGGTCTTTTTGAAGAAAGCTAGAATCATGATGAATTTCCTGTGAATGTAGTTCAAAAAGCTTTGACTTTTTGAACCGAATCCCTATAGCAAGAAGAGCTAGTTCTTTAGCGAAGTTCTAGAAAAGAGATTCAATGGCCAGAGAGGTGTGCTTTCTCCCTTGTCGCATCTTTCCCGTTAAGAAGGTAAGGTAGCTTTCTAGATGTAATAGTCGAATTAGGTTGGTGAAGCCGGTACTGACTTTACTTCCATTCAAGCTTTCATTTCCCCGCTGGGGTACCACATGTCGAAGTGCTTTCTGAATGGATTTGAAAGGGCTTGGGGCAACTCATTCCTATTGGGAAGCCCTTTCTTCCATACGCATGCTACGCTATCTGACTTTTCTTTTTTCATTTCCATTTAGATAAGCACTTTCTTCTCCTGTAGTTGTAGGACTTGAAGCAAACGAGTGGAGTGAACGAGCAGGGGAAACTCGAGTAATCCCGATCCCTACGCTTTCTCGCTACAAGTCTTTCGCTCGTTTGGTCGAGTGAAAAAGTTTCTGGAATGAGTATCCTAATGCGTAGGATTAGTTTAGGACCTCTTATTCATAGATAGGAATAGTAGGATTGAAGTCCAGCCAGTCAGAGGAGCGTGGCCTCTTACCTTTTTAGAGTGGGATAAAGAGTCTAACCTCTTTTCTAAGGCCATCAAGATAGGGCTCTTACCATTTGCATTAGACCTTACAGGGATAGAAGATAGAAGTAGCTTATACGACCCGAAATTCCTGCAAAGTTCATGAGTAAGGGGATACCGAAACTTGATACTTGTATTTGAGGGGTAACGTACCTATATGTTCATAGTAATGAATGACATAGGATTTCTTTTCTTTATTCTATTGTTGCTATTGAGGAGCTCTTTCTATACCGATAGGAGTTTCATCCATCTAATCTCTTGCCATGCCAGTATCAAGCAAGAAAGTAGTCCAGTATGCTTCTCTGTCCTTATAAAAGTCCTCTGCGCCAGTCAGTGCTTATTTAAGGGAGATTTTCTTCTTTATGGTGGCTAGCAGAGCAGGGGAGGTAAGAAAGAGGATAGCCCAACTATCTATATCCTTAGCTTTCCTTCTAATCTTTTGATCCCCTTAGCCTTGAAGCAGTAAGCAAGTTAGTAGGAGAGTTTGATAAGGCAAGTTCGTTATCTTATCTAAGATCGTACAGCTCTAAAGCAAGTAAGGCAGGTCAGCTTGTAATCTTGTAGTTGGCGTCTAAGTAGTCCATAGGAGAGGAGACAGGATAGAAAAGAGAAGGCCAGCAAGTGATAGTAGCAAGGTTAGCTCTCGCTCTTTTTAGCCTTTACGTGAAGATAGCCCTGTCAGTGAGTACTCCTCCCAGACTATCTCCTATACTCGATCTGATGATGCCAGCGAGTGTAATCCTGGTCCCTATAGTCGAGTAACTTCGTCCCTGAAACGAGTAGTTGAGGAAAACAAAACCTGAAGTCAGGGGAGAAAGGAAGTAGGCGATCCTCGTTGTTTTAGAAAACGTTAATTAGGTCATCTTGCAAAGCAGCAATGCAAAGACTTTCAGAAGTAGTACTCAAAGCAGTTTTCCCGTGGTAAAGACAGTTTTATGAGACGATCCTGTTAATAGAAGGCCATAGAGTGAGGAAGTCTAGAGTTAAAGACTTTCATCGGTGGCCAAAAGTATTCACCCTTAGCGGCCTAATTCCGAGTTTCAACCGAACTGCTGGCACCCTTTTTCCAAGCTCTTGCTTTGACTTTTAGGGCAGATAGATGGTCAGCTTAGCTATGAATTGGACATGACACGGTCCCTCCGGAGAGTACGATGTTTGGCTTGCAGCTCTCCCATCTCATGTGGGACAAAACCCACCACACGAAAGCTTTTTCAAAGCTATTCCCAATTTATTCATGCCTTTGTGAGATCCTCAACCTACTCAGTGCTATAAAAAAAAAGTCTTATGATAGTTTGAGAACCCAAGGTCAATAGAAGAAATGCTGCTTTACTCCATTATCAGATGTCGTACAGGCTTCAGAAGCATGCCTTTGATCTTCTTCCTCCTCAAGGGAAAGGGGAGATGTTGCTCTGCTCTCTCCTGATCAATTATGAGACTTCCCCGCCATGTGTACATTCCGAAGCTTCGTTCTCTGGATGACCTACCTTCTTCCTGTTAGTATAGGATAAGATAAGAAAGCATGAAGAGCACCTCTGTCAGGCCTTTCTTCTTCTTTCAAAAGCTTCATTGAAAAGCAAACCCAATGGAAATGGTTTAAGGAGGTTCAATCGAGTCCCGGTGAAGAGCGAGAGCTGCAGATTACCACACTTTATGATCATAAAACGAGATCAAAGGATGTGGATTGCCAATGCTAAGCTTGTCTTTCTTATGATTCATATGAGGAAGAAAGCTGATCGGGGAGTAGGATAAAGAAGACTTCACAGCATGGGTTTAAAGAAAGATATGAAGCTGGCGACCCCTTGATGTGAGCTGAGGGGCTCATTTTCTTATTATGTTATATTCTCTACTCCAAAAAGGATAAGAAGAAAGATTTGCCCCCTGCCCTCTATTAATATCTGATGGTCTTAGTCGAGTAATGGGTTATAGAATCTTGGGTTTGTACCCCAGGACAACTAACCCCTCGACCAGCTCGTGGTTGGTCACAACCACAAGCTCGAACTAAGAAGTCTTGACCTCCAGCCCCACCGAACAAATAACCTACAAGAGGTGAAGTAGAATCACCAAGAATTGGTATCTGAGAATTGACTCCCTTCAAAGCAACCATATAAACAATCTTCCATAAAAGACCCCAACGAACCAAATGTTGATCCGTTCTGGTGATCTTCCACTTGGTATTTACAACTGGTGCCTTGAAGAATTGCTCGATGCTAACCTCTGGGTCCAATGCTGTACTGTAGTACCAATGACATTACTTAAGCCAATCTTTCATTCCTGACATCTCAAAAAGATCATCATGAATTAAGGTCAACTCATTTGGTCTCATCTCCTTGCGGAGATAATAAATAATGAGACCCTTGAGGTAAGGATGTTGAGGCCGACCCCTTCCTAACAAAAGGTAAAAAGGGAGTCTTTGCTTGGTCCACATAGCCCAGACCCTCTCAAAATGAGAAGACCGACTATGATCGAGCCTCGCCAATACCCGATAACCGGCACCAACTATCCTAGCTAGGGTTGAAAACCTCAACACTGGATATTTCATATGGACTGCCATCAGTCCACAAGGGTGATGCAAATTCCTAATATTCTTGATTATAAATCTCTTGGCAAACTCGGCTGAGCCATAGGAGAGGAACGAAAGACTGAAAGGAGTAGCATTAGGAAGAAAGACCTTCTTTTTCTTCAACAACTCTGTCTTTATACTTTATAAGAGTCCGAGTCCTCCGGGCCAGTCAGTGCTTTTTCTTATCTGCTTTCTGCTTTTAAGAAGGGCTAGCAGGGGAGGTAAGAAAGAGGATAGCCCAACTATCTATATCCTTAGCTGTCTCTCTCTCTATCTTCCCATTCCTTGTAAGATAAGAAGTCCTAGGAGCCAAGGCAGTAAGGAAGCCAGTCTTTGGTATTTTAGTCAGTCTTTCCCTTCCTTTTGGACAGCTTTCAATGGGTTGCTTGCTTTATTCTTTCGATTCTGGGCATCTGAGAACAACCCCCTCTTCTTCAATTGCGCAAACCAACACCTATTTTGATTCACTTGCTAAGAGCGCATTCTTGAGATGCTAAAGATGGACTGGCCCAAGGGTTAACTAAGATCTCTTCTTCCTAAGCTTATCTTTCATGCTTCAGCGAATCGGAGAAAGATGCAAATAGTCAAGAAAAGAATGCCGCTACTATTGAATAGAATTCCTCGGCTAGCAAAGAAAGATCGCCGAAAGATGAGGCACTGAAAGAAAGAAGAAACCATATGATATATATATATACTAGAACCCTTCTTCTCCGAAAGGCGAGACCCTCAACCAACCAACCAAAGCGCCCTCCTCGATCACAAGTGGAAATGGCGCACCACATGAATGACAGGATATAGAAAGTGTACAAGGCTTAAAAGTCGATCAGGGGCTAGCAATGGAAACCTATCGACCAATAGCGACTAAATCCTTCGATTTGTCACGTCGACTGCTTGACTCCAACTTCTCAATAGACTGCCTCCTTTCTCAAGAAAGCATAGCCATCTCCCCCCCAAACCTTGTTCCGAGAAAGTCCGCTCCTTTTAATGGACATTTTTTTTCTATATATAAAGAAGGCTATCCGATGGTTTAGTATAAAGCCAACTGACCGGAGTCAGAACCATCTACCAGCTTAGACAGAAGAGAATTTCTAGTGCCATTCTTCTAGCAACTATTAACAAATAACATAATAAGCGAACATGTTTTGAATTTGGCTTGAATTTAGCCTCTCTTAGTCGGGGGATATCAATTCAACTACTTTCTTGGAAGTAGTGATCTTGTGGCGCCTGGTTAAATGAAGAGATTCAGTCAGTGTTCATTGTTCCATTTGTGTCTCATGTTCGGCTTAGCTGAATAAGCTTTGTCGAGATTTTTCTGGTGTTCAGTCTACTTTCGTACAAGATCGAAGATCATGCTTCGCATTCCAAGTGAGATGGCCAAGAGAAAAGGAACGAGGGGAAGAATCGACGAGGAATCTATAACATCAAATCGTGAATGAAAAAGCGTGACGAGAATTCTCAACCCGAGATGTTAGAAGGTGCAAAATCAATGGGTGCCGGAGCTGCTACAATTGCGTTGGCGGGAGCTGCTGTCGGTATTGGAAACGTCTTCAGTTCTTTGATCCATTCCGTGGCGCGAAATCCATCATTGGCTAAACAATCATTTGGTTATGGAAGATAGGTTGGAGTTCTTTCCGTAGTGAAAGTGAAAGTGAAAAAGAACCAACGACGATCCTATCCGTCAGGAGAAGGAGGAGTAGGAGGAGTCAGTCTTCTTTGAAGATCGAGGATCAAATCGTACAATTATGCCATTCGGAAGAAGTCTTCTACAGAGGGAAAGCCTGTATCGAGTAAGTGGAGAGGAAAGATCTCCAGAGATTCTTATCTTATTCCATTCCAGTGGCTCGACCAGTAACCAATGGCGAAAACTGAAAAATCCATGGTTTCCCGGTAGAACCCCATTTCGCCCAAGTTGTTTCGGAACCGGAAAAAAGAAGCGGTTTTTCGCACAGCTTGCTCATAGTGCAGGTCCCACTTGTATATCGTATTTGGCCGAAGAAGCATCGGACAGGTTGGAGTTCTTGCCTTCTTTGGACTCCATGGACCAAGATCTGCTTTCATTATATGGGCAATACCGATCTACTTTAGTGGATCATATGGATGTAGAAAAAGCTTCTTCTTTTGATGAATTGGAAACATCTCTTTTCCATTTCTATTTACCTAGTTCATATCTTTGTTTCGTGTGTTCCCGGGAGGAATTCGATCTCTTCAATCTCGGGATACCACCTAAATAAAAAAAAGAGATAGGTCGGGAAGAAAGAGTCTTAGGTTGGGTCGGACGACATACATCTTGGTTGGTTCCACCACCAACTCGTTTTTTTGAGTTAGTCTTTTTTACCTGAGATTCTCCAAAAACATCTTTAGCCACTCTTTTAATGCAATTGGCCATCTTATACCACATCACAGAGGTTTCTTCCTCTAAATTCCATTTCCCTTCCTCGTTATAAAGAGAAAGTCATTTGGCATACCTGCATGGATTAGATGTCCAGATAAACCCCCCGACCTGGGAAGTCTTTCGACCTCACTCACTTGATCAAGTAGATGGGAAGCTTGAAAAAGCGGCTTTTCGCTCCTTCTTCCGTAAAATCAAGCAAAACGGCTGCGGCAACTACAGGTGAAAGTGGCACGGGTCTTGTATGATGGAGAAAAAATGACCATAATCAAAAGGTAGAAAGCTACGGTTGAGTAGTGAGGTGGGGAAGTTCTTCCACTCCAAATCAGAATAGAAATGAGAACTCTGTCCCCCGAGTGGAGGGGGGTTTTAGTCATCAATAGATACGAGATAGGTTCAAAAAAATGAATAGGAAAGGTACGGGCTACTTTCTCTCTCGAGGTAACCCAGAATCAAAAGATAGACCAAATTCAATGGAGGATGGCCTCTAAAAACATGCGAGAATCGGCTTTTTTAGTAGCATCTGTCCTTCCCGGCCTGCTGTCGTCAACGGTCCACTTCCTTGAATGAGAGTTGGTCTTCCCGATCCACGAATATGGTTCCCTTCTTTTATTCAATATCCCGGTTATCTGTTTAGCGAATATCTCCCGTGCTTGGTTAATCGATTGAAGTACAGGTGCTTCGGTCAGCATGACTGTAGGTGCTAAAGAAATAGAAGCTTTTTATGCAACAATTACATCAGCAGGATCAACAGTAGGTATTGGAAATTGGTAAAGCATGATTCTAGTCCTCAATCCGTCAATCCACATTTTTTCCTTGAAAGATATGCTACTTCCCGGTCGAGCTGGCTTGTAACGGTCTCTAGGGTCTTCGGTCGAATTGGTCTTCTTTCTTGTAGTAGTTCATCTGATGAGTTCATCGCTAAATTAGAGTTTAAGCATCGGGCTTCTGAAAGCTATCTTCTGTAGGGATCTCTGATCGCCTTGTATAACTATCGATCAATGGCTTTCGCGCTAGGAGATCATCAGCTTATGGCAGGAAGGATGGATGAGCTCCCTATTGATATAAAAGAAGGGGATGGAGGCTCTGAAAGACACTCGGATGAGGGGGGAATACTGGGAAAGGAATCATGGGAGTCTGCCCTGGGATGGGAGAAAAGGGAGCCTTACGTGCCACACCAACCCTCTCTCTTCTAATTTATGAGTAACCTCGTGAATACCTACTCACTCATTCTCCTTTCTGGCTCTTGCTATTGTCTGATTTAAGGTCCAACTCGAGAAAAGAAAAACGAATGCGCCGCTTTTCTAGTACTCGTAGTATGCGAAAGTGTCTTTTGCGCCTGCTCTGTAGTGGGCAGACGTAGCAGGTTTTTTCGGGCGGATCAGAAGGAAGCGCTATAATGACCACCACTAAGAATCTCGTGCTTTTAGCTATACTGATCTTAGGCTTGATATTAATGTTTCGTCGTTATTCTTTTCGAATCCACTTAGTTTCTAACGTAGATCTTTGATTTTCTTACGTTTTGTCTGGAGTTCTTTTTTTTAGTAGGGTTTCGGGGGGAGGGCTGCCACTTTCTCTTCCGGACCCTTCTGGCTCACCAAGCTCAAGCTCAATAGTGAGCGTACCGCAAGATGACATCTGGAGGGCCCTTGAGCCGACATCAACAGAAATGGAGGGCACGTCGGTGAATTCTTCGATACCCGGGGTGGCGCGCGATGAAGCAGGACCCTCGCACTCGCACCAAACAACTCAAATTGTGCACAATTTGAGTCTTGAATCATCAATCAAAAATAGGATTTAAAGACTCGAAAATGAAAATACCTGCTTTCTATTGGGCAAAGCAAGGGGAGAATATTGGAGAGAAGTCAAAACCGCCCTTGATCAAGCTCCCTCTCAGATAGAGTATAACAATATACTCGAGTTCGAGAATAGGGATCTACAGATCCGGGAATTGAAACACTCATGTCTTTCTCTTTTTGAAGAAGTCCTTTCTCGGCATCCGGCCTTGGCCGAAAATGCCGCCTATAATCCTAAAGAAACCTTTATCGACTTCTTGGATGAGAAGCGGGACGAGCTGGACACCCACCAAGAGTGGAGCCCGGCAGAAAGAGACAGACGAGAACTCCCATTTTTGGATAGAGTCAGGCAAGATCTCAGAGAACGCGGCCCCGACTCTATCTATATGAGACAGATACTTGGATATGCGGATGACTAAAGGGGCTTTTTTGGGGATTTGCTTTTTGTTTGTTGTTTGGAATGGACGCCTGCGGAGGAGAGAAGGTGAAGTGACTTCCTGGGCTTGGCTGGCTTGATTGCCTTTGTTTGTGGCTAGAGGGGCCCCGAGCGCAGTGAATGAGGCAAGATTTCGTTCACGCAGCCGTTTGGGGGGCCTTGTCATGGTGAGTCATCTTCGGTTGGGTTGCTTCCATGATAAGGGGAAGGGGAGTGGTGCGGCGGGCCCCTTCCACCAGATTACTTTACTGACTGGAATTCATTCAATAAAAGTACAGGAACTGGTTTAACAAAAGGAGTCGAGAACTACAGGGATCTGATACCTTCTTCCTTGGTCTGGAAGGTAGGTGTAGTAGGCGTACAACTGTTCCTAGGTTGTATTCGATCAAAAAAGGCCAAAGAATCGATTCCTGATATTGCCAGAAGACCTTCTCCTCTTTCTCTTTGAAATTGGAAGAGGTTAAAAAGAAAAGTGGATTAGGCCGGGGGAAGAAATAGGCGTGGGGAAGAGGGAGAGGGGGGAAAGCGTCAAGCCTGAGAGCTAGTATCAAGCAAAGAAGGGCAAGCCATCCATTGTTCGTTTCCTATCGCTTTGCTCGAGTGAACTGTCGTTTTCTTGCAGCCAATCCAGTAGCCTGTCTCAATCAGTACTTCTTTCTTAGGAAAGAGGGCTGGGCAATCTTTTACATCCAGTTCCAGTAGTTGCCTATTCATAAGCAGTGAAAATAGAATCCCCTCCATCCATTTTCAGTCTTTTTTGAAGCCCATACTGTTGGAGTCATCTAGTCCAAGTCTGCAATAGGAAAACCCTGCATTCGATCCAGTTTGAGTTATAATTGGAGTTGACTCTCTTACCATTCCAGTTTTTAGCCTTTCTAGTTACCTTCCTTCTGTCAGCGATCTAGTTTGAGTGGCAGTTCCAGCCGAGGGAAGAGGTGAATACGAGCTATTAGGAGAGCCTGACTTTAAAGCTAGTGAGTTGGAAAGCAGTGCTTTTTATAGCCCTTCGCTTCCTAACGAGTGTACCGAACGTAAGGTAAGGGTCAAAACCAAACAAGCTAAGGGTGGGTGGCTCAATAGGACTCTCTTTTTTTCTTTTTTTAAGCCTATTTCATACATGAAAAGTTGCCTGACTGGGGTTTTAGTTGAAGTTCCCTCCTACCCATTTCCAGCCATTGGCCATCCAGTTGGAGTAGATAGCCCCATGAGAAGTCTAAGTCCTTCACCAAGTAGAAGTGTTTTTAGTTGTCTCCCGCTGCGCCCCGGATTGGAGGAGTCTTTTATTTCAATTTAAAGCAGGAATTTGAAAGCCAGCCAGTCGATATCTAAAAGTGCTTCCATACAATCCTCAAAATCAGTCCTGCTACCTGCAAACCATTTCCAGTTACCGGTGGCCCATACGAGATTTCCAGGCGAGCTTCTCTTTTAGAGAGTTCCCTGCCAGAAAGCAGTTCTCTTACGCAAGCCAGGAAAGCCAGTCTTCGTCTTTCTTAAAGCCAGTGTTAGTCGTGCTTCCATTCGATATCCATCCGAGTTTTTGTAGTCATTTCCATACGAGTTTCGAAGAATGCTTTTCTTTATAGTACTAAGGGCTATACATATAGTTGAAGTGGTCAGTTTATCCAATTACAGTATGAGTTGCCCTCTATCCCGTGGGACTTCTGTTACATCCCGTGAGACTTTCCTTCCAGCGATTGAGCCCTCCCTGTAATCCAGTTCATTCAATCAAGTTCCACCAAGCAAGCGACGGGCAAGGGTAGGTGTAACGGTATTTGGTTTACCACCCAGTCAATTTTGATCTTTCTCTGGTAGGGCTCTAGCTAACATATGGATATCTTTACATGGGGTTTGAGTTGCTGGCGCCTTACATGTCGTTGGAAGTAGCCTGCCAGCCCGACCAGTTGGCCATACCAGAGTGTGAGTACCAAAAGCTCTAGTATCTCCCAAGTCTGCAGTCTTTTCCAAGCCAAGGCAAAGATCAAGAGCTGGGGCAGGCTAGTTCTCTTCTCAGGTAGGCCATAAGTTAGAGTTGCTTTTGGAGCAGTAGTTCCTTGCGCCTGGCCTTTTCTTAGCCGGCTAGTAACTCCGTTCCTATCTTAAGCCAGTTACATAGGTGTACGGTCCAGCCGAGTGAGTCCCCCCCACGCAGTCCTTTTTCCAAGAAGATAAGCAAGCAAGCCAGGGAAGTACTCTTGGAATATGGGTTACCGCCATTAGGCACTAAAGAAATCCCCAACCCCGCCTATATAATCTTCCTTTCTGTAAGCCGCAGTCCTAAGGTAAGGAACTTGGAGTACCCGTTATAGTTTGAGTGCTAGGGTAATCTCCTTAAGTCATTCCCGCGAGTTTGTGGCCAGTGACACCATTAGAAGGAAGCACTATTTCAAATGCAAATGAAGGGGCAAGCCTGTGATCAAACTAGTTTCAGGAAAGTCCTACTTCCATTCGATACAGCTGCGGGGAAGAAGTTAGATCTCTCTAGGCGAGAATCAAATGATAGCTAGAAAGCCTGTTTTCTTGAGGATCTTTAGAAAGTGATCAAGCCAATAGAATACCCTGCACTCTTAGGCAATCCGGCAAGCTTGCAGGTTATAGGCAAGCAGTCATTCTTATTGTAATTTCAACTTTCATTTCATCGATTGGGAGTTATCTTGGAAGTTTGAGTCCAGTTTCTTCGATCTAGTCTTAAGCGCTCTAAGTGCTATCCTAATCTTTTTCAGGCCTGTTCTTGCGCCTGCGAGCGAGGTAATGATGCGGTTGCAGACCAGTACTAAGATAAGCCCTTGTAAATGCAGTCAAGAGGTCAGTCTATCCAATTGCTTTCTAGCGCCTTACCAGGCCAGGCCAGAAAAAAGCCATCGATAAGCGCATCCCTTTTCTTTTTTTTTCATCCCTGAGTCTGTTGGAGTGCTCAAGGAAGCAATCCCATCTAATCAAGTTCCAATCCTTCTGTCTTCCATTACTCCGCAACCTCCTGCCTTCCTTGGGGTTTGAGAAGTTGGAGTTTCAGTTTCATTCTAGCCAAAGCCAATTGGAGGCCCAAGGTAAGCCACAGTCCTAAGCACTGGCATTCTAGATTCCTTCCCTAGGGGAGTGCTAAGGGTTTCAAGCCAGCTAGTTTTAGTCCTTCGCTCCTAAAGAAGCGGGCCTCTTCCGCAAGTCTCATCTTTCTATCTTCCCCGAAACCTAGATTTTCTTCCGTCGAGAATTCTTTTTCCACCTCGGAATCTTATCTGATTTTTATATGCGTGGACTATCCGGCATAGTTAGGTTAGACATTAGTATTATATGGGAATGGATTTGCTTATTCGATAGCTTAGGGGAAGATCTTTCTCTTTGTTTAAGATTTGGTCCCTGTTTTGTTTTACCTCTGTTTTCTTTATCCCCTTCCCTGCTATTAGGGAGAGAGTGATTCCCTCTGCTAAGAAAACATTCACTTTCGATCTTCTCTTTTTCAAAAACTGAATCTCGATTCAAGTACAAGCAACTAGCCATGTTAGACCAATCTCCTCGCTAAGCTCCTGGTATGTGGCTGGGCCGGAAGGAAAAAGGGAAGACTGGGGATTTCCTGTCTTTCAAAAGTTCATAAAAAGAGAACTTCGTTCTATACGAGAATTCTCAGTGAAATGATTCCGTCATTCTAGATAGTTCTATATAGAATCAAGATGAGAACTTCCGAGCATTTCTTGCCCAAACGATCATCCATGGAACGAGATAGAGAATGATCTTTCCAGCTAAGCTAGGATAATAAGAAAGTCGGCTTGACACATGACACAAAGCCAATCGAAGGCGAAGGAAAGAAAGGTACCTTCGGGCACGCAACCGCTGAAGTGAAGGTTTCAAGTCCTGAATGCCGGTCTTTGGCTAGAGATGCGCGAAGAAGCCGGTTGTTCTGAGCGATCCTTCCACAGGTACGAAGTTGGCTCGACTTGGGTGAAGTGAACTTTCAGCATTTCGAAAAGGTCCTCTCGCTTTTCTCTTTCGAAGACTGAAAGGAGAAGAAGTGAGGCTCGACTGAACCAACAGTAGCTCTAGTTAAAAGTTGGAAAATTCCCCATCAAAAAGGTTGCAGGGAGGACTGAAAAGAGGGCTACGCGTCACGAAGATGCTCGATCATTAGGTATAGGAAATGTTTTCAGTAGACAAAGAAGTTCTTTGGACCGAAGAGAGGAGTGAGAAATGAGACACTCGCCCTAAAGTCAGAAAGCGTAGCCCCAGACTCAGACCAGTAAGCTCTCAGTAGAGCTGCTACCCCTTTCCCCTTTGCACCCTCTCCTTTTCAGTCGAGCTTCACTACGTCCAATAATGAATGAAAGAAGAGAACTCTCTTCATAAGATCATCCAATCCCCGGTCTTTTTTCTCTCTTTGGTACTTCTCCAATAGGGAGGGAAAGTTCGATGTCTCAATCGGAATCACTAGGCATTTCGCTTCTTCCTCCTCCTTTCTGCTTGTTGGGAATTCTTTCTGAATAACCTACTCTCTGATTGCGAATTCGAGTCCACTCGCTGACTTTTTGAAATCCATTTCTCTGACTCTTCCTAGTAGGTGATTGACTAGCTTAGTCTAAAAAAGAAGACTAGATGAAGGGGAACTCGTCAAAGAATTCTATTCGGGGTAGGAGATCCTCTACATACGGATGAGATCAAAAAGGCCCTCATTAGGACAATCTTTCTCTCCTAGATGGATTACGTCCTTCCAGGTCAAGAGTTTCTTAGGCGCATGTCCTCTTCGAAAGAAGAAAGATAGAATGAGATCCGAGCACGGATTCGAAGAGAAAGGAGTCGGATCCAAGTTGATCGAGTTCAGGTTTTTCCTTACCCCTTGTTAGTGAATTCCCGTGTGACTAGGATCTCTCTCTCTTTCTCCCCGGACTTAGAACCAGGGCTTATTAGGGATTCTCCTAAACCAGATCTTCCTTTCGACTCCATGAACCAAGAACGCGAAAGATGCGACGCTCGTCAAGTCTCCTACACTGACTGAACTAGCTGACTTCTTTCTGAGAAGGTCGCGCGGATTCTTATTCTACTAGTTGCTTTGCTACAATCTTTTCAATGGAAAGTCTTTCTAAGAATACACCCCGGGATCTGATCTCTACATTCATAGCTTTCACTCTCGGAGAACTCTTCAAGTCCCCGCCTCCTACTTAGGAGAGAGTCTATTATGTTAGGATGACTCCTCAATGGCACCACTCCTAAAGAAAGAGAAGACCTTTCATTTTGAAAGGAGCTCCCCTTTCCTCCTATCATTGCTAGGAGCCTCGCTTTCTTGACTTGATATGTCAAGAAGACTACAACCGATAGTTTTCCGTTTTTTTAGTGTCTAAGGATTTACGAGTATCAGTAAGCTAGTAAGTTAGTTCAAGCTCCATGCCAAGCGCTCCTAATGTGGTTAACCTCGGTCCGCACCTCACCTCTCTTAAGAAAAGCTTCAGTGCTTTTTTAAAAGTGGTTTATAAATCTCTTTACTCATTTGGTAGTAAACACTTTCCCTTCGTTTTTCTTTTAGATCTTTAAAAAGATCCCGGATTTGTTGATTCCCCCCAACCCGATCTTTTAATATTGAAACGATCTGATCCACCTTTTCAGGAGCCGGTCGCCTAATCCCCTCCTCTTTGCTAAATTCGCGGATGAGATCAGCTATTTCATTTTCGTAATCCCAGATCCTTTTTTGATTTTCGGGATCCCATCCATTTTGATAGTCCAGCGCCTCTGGAGCCCACCGCGGTTGTTGATAAGGAATTGGAGGAGCTGGTTCGGCTATTTCGGACGGCCCCGGTTGCTCCCCGACCAGGGGTGGTTGAGGAAGGTCTACGGGCGGGGTTGGCTGAAAGAGAGCACCTTCCCCTTGAGCTGCCCACTGAAGCTTCCGGTCTTTCTTCTAGTGTACCCCGGCTACAAATAAGAATCTCGATGAAAGTCAGTGTTCCGCATGCCGCATACGAAGATGCTTCCCAAAGCTCTCTTATTGAGATCTTCTTGCTTCAAAACAAAAAGGCAGCTGTAGGTTCATCAGAGGGAGAATCGATGATGGATGATGTTTTTCTTATTTTATATGATAATGATAAGCAATACAATAATCAGTCTGTCTTCGAATGGTATGGTCCTGCCCAATTTGCTCGTCACTCGTCAGCTAGGTTTCGCGGATACCACTTCCCCCGAGCCGCTCCATGAATTCCCTCTTTTCACCTCAACCTCTGATCGGAGGTCGGAAAAAATGACTTATGAAAGCAAATGTCATCCCGGCTGGCTTGCCGATACTGCTTGGAATTGAGCTGGCGAAGAGTCAAATTCGAGTAAAGAAAAAAAAGGATGATTATCTGGTTCGTATAATGAAAGAAAAAGATCATCTCGACTGACTGAGAATCCTAGCATTGAACAAAAAGTCAAGCAGGGATCTGTT
Organism: Carica papaya; assembly: GCF_000150535.2. The sequence goes on from NC_012116.1 coordinate 410,963, forward strand.
GATTAACCACCCAGGCACTAAACAAAGAAAGGAGAAGTTTTCATGCTTTTTGCAAGGCATAGCGGAGAGTGACTCAGTCCGAGGATATTGAATGAAAACAAGAGCAAGGGAGGTCAGCAGCCACAAAGAAGAATGGAACCATTGGTCTAAGGATCTTCACTATTGGGCTTTTCTCTTATGAGATCCGGGGTTGGGGAATTACCCGATCAAAAGTCTTTGGATGTCGCAGATCAGCTGTCCTCCCCCACTTCTATACTCTCTTCTGCCTTCCTGTCCAATCATGAGTCTCAAGTACGTCTGCTTCACTAGGCTCTGACACCGGTACCTGTGCAAGAAGATCCATTTTTCAGGGAACCGTTGATGCAACTCTCTTTGAGTCTGATGCCACAGGAGCTGCTCTTTCATTCCTTCTTTCAGAGTGAGCTGAGAATTCTGACCCAGGTAATGACATATGTGAAGCTGGCCAAGAAGCAGGGTAAACAAGATGAGTAGCTAAGGGAGCTGGTGGGGAGGACGAGATGGCAGCTATGCGTGTCAACCACACATGGACATTGACTGATTTACCTGCGGGCAAGAAAGCTGTTGGTTGTCGGTGGGTCTTTACCATTAAGTACTTTCCTGATGGGACAATTGAGAGGCTGAAAGCTTGTCTAGTGGCCAAAAGCTACACTCAAATCCCAGGTAACGATTATGCTGAGACTTTCTCTCCGGTAGCTAAACTCACCTCGGTTCGAGTTCTCTTATCTCTTGCAGCCAACCGGAACTGGCCCTTGCACTAATTGGATGTGAAGAAAGCCTTCCTCCCTCAAACCTCACTGAAGATGGCGTCGGGGTAGGAAGGGGCAACCTCCCGGCTTTGTTGCTCAGAGAGAGTCACGGAAAGTATGAAGATTACGGAAGGCTATCTATGGTCAAATGCAATCTTCTCGGGCCCAGTTCGAAAAATTGACTACAGCCCTAACTTCACTCGGCTTCTACCGAAGTCAAGTAGACCATTCGGTCTTTGTTAAACATAGTGACCGAGGGATGATCGCATTGGTTGTTTATGTCGATGATATTGTCATTACTGGAGATGATGGACTTGGTATTTTTGCCTTAAAGCCTTTTGTCCATATTGGCCTTCACTCCAAACGATCGGTTCGAGTCTACTGCCGCAATTGGCAATTAATTGGATAAGCGGTGGTCGTTCGTAGGCTTACTCGCCTCTAGCTCTTCTTCTTTGGGATGAAAGCCCCGTCCTTGCCGAACCTGTGTCAAATTCCTCGTCTGAATTGAATAGCTCATCGTCCTCGATTTGGTCACCTCAGTCTTCCTTGACCTCGGGTTAGTCTGATTCCACGCGAACTGCTAATGCGGTTGTGGCTGGTTGAGGTGCCGCTCTTCTTTCTGATGCGGGAGCCCCCTTTTCCGTAAGTGAGAGCACTAGCACCGTCCGACTCCACTGGTACTATTTATCTATATATGGATCGTGTGTGCTTTCTCCCCGATCAAATGACTTCGGTACCTTGCAGAACGACCTCTAAACATCAAAATGAGGACTTCTGTCTGAAAAGCGTCCGATAGGTCAGTGGCCGGTCTAATTTGATGGGCGAAGATTATAGGTTTTCACGCCCTAAGCGCCCGCTTTTTAAAACGAAAAGTAGGATGAATTTCTTCCTTCCCCCTCATGTAGTCGTCGGCCTCATCCGCTGTTGTTTAGCAATTCGAAAAACTGAAGGCTCGAAACGACCGGAAAAAGGAATTGATCCGCTCCTTAGCCTCCGATCGATTTCCTACCTTCGTCGTAAAGAGGTCCCACGCTAAGCGCACTACTCCCAGGCAAGGTCATAAGAACCTTTGGGAATCCCTCCCACGGTAAATCCGCCTCTATGATCCACGAAAAAGACAGGAGTTGAATGCTCTTCTTTATTTAACTGTGCCGCATATGTTTATAAGCTCAGCTTGGCCCCAAAATCTCATTTTTCTATTCAAATCCCTACTCAACACGGTGCCTTAAGGAGAATCCGAAGCTGGTTGCTAGCGGAAGTAGCGCGCCAAAGAGCAAAGCGAAGCATTCAACAAAGAAATGGTATAAGCGGAAGGGAAGGCGCAACGGTTGGCGACTGCCCGAGGAGTGAGACCTCTCTTCTTTTCCCTTTAGAAAGGAGACAATAAGCCCGTCAACATTGAAGCTTCCGCTTTTGGCAGCTGTTAGGCAAGTGATACCATATGCAAGTCCGGACCTATATAGTGAGGGTGCGTTAAGGCGAGTTGATGAGCTAAGACGGCAGGCTGACTTTTCATATGTGGGGGCAACCTGACGTTAAGCACTGGGGCCAGCCACAAAGGAAGAGGCTTGAATGTTGATATATACCGTCTTTCAGCTGACCTTTCCAAACGAAATCAAGCTAGAAAAAGATTAAGCAAGTGCTGCCTTAATGAAATGGCTTATAGTAGAGTAGAACATTCATTCCTTACCGCCGCTGCCTGCTTAAGACTAAAAGAAAGCTAGTAGTGAGACTTCTATTCTGCCGCCCCTCTCTCTTAAAGCTACGGCATCCCACCGATCCTCGCATCGGCTCTGCTAGTTGGCTTTGCTATCAAGGCATAGCATTCTATGGACTCTTCCACCACGTCCAGAAATGGTATGCCAACACGTTTTCTCCTTAGCTAACCAAAGTCTTCTGATGGCAATAACCGCCTTTGCCGTTAAAAAGTCAACCGGTGTTCTCCCTACGCGGGTAAGACCCTACTCGTATTACCATGGTAATACGAGTTTGATATGTAATACGCCCATAGGGACGACGTCACACCAGACGTCCTGCTTTAACTTCCCCTGCTCCAACTTAGCAGCAGGGGCATCTTCTCACCCCTTACTCAACATAGGGGCCACTGCTCATGCCCTTTTTGGTCTGATTCGATAGGGCTCTGGATGAGGCCCTTACTAAAAAGGGCTGAAGCCCCAACTGATCCACCATCTCCGTGGACGCGCTATCTTATCCGAACTCCCAGCATCAATGATCATCTTTGCACTGGCCGATTCCGACATAGATTCGGAATACAGCCTTCCGTCTCCTCCTCCTTTCTGCTGACGTTGGCTCACGTTGCCACACAATCTAACGACAGCGAAACTTTCTCCTCTTCTAAGCTTCAGAACCCCCGCTATGTTTCCGACTTGAACTTACCTTTAGAGCTTCCCGGGCTCTAGGCTCCACAACGTTCACTCTTCCATCTTCAGCTGGTCTATTCTGCACTCCCCCAGCAGCATTCGTCCGTCTGAACATTGGGACAGTAACGAGCAAAATGCCCCACTCCTCCACATTCATAACAGTTACCGGATTTCCTCCGCTGAGCCTTTTCTTATCTCCTTTGCAGCAAGCTCTGCTAGCCTCGCGCTCCAAACTGATAGCGTCTCGACGTTCTCCTTGACGCCGTCCTGGCGCTCTCCCCCTTGACTTTAAGAAGTTTGTAAAAAGGCTCACGTTTTTTGGCTTCCTATAAAGCAAACCCCTTGACGGTTGTGGCAACTTTCTACTCCTCTTGAGCTGTCTTGGCATATCTAAAATGGCTTCGAGCATCCGGCTTCACCACTGCTGCCTGCTCTCTTCTTCTTCGGCACTTCCCAGTCCACAACGGACCTGATCTTCTCTTGATCCATCTGAATCACACCCTTGCTGATCCAATGGCCAAGAAAGAGCACTTTCGTCTGAGCACCGTTTCACGTACAGCTTCTTTTCCTGCTACACCCGGAACACTGTACTCAGGGTTCCCTCCAATGAGTGACTATAAACGATTATGTCATCGAGGTTTTCCACTACAAACTGGTCAAGGTAAGGGTTTGAGTTATCCATTTACGTGCGGAACAAGACCTGAATTAGGATGATATTCATAGATCAGTTACTATTTGTGTACGTTATGGAGTCTCCACTCCATGTTGAAAGCTCTTTCAAATAGCATGAGCGTTGAAAGTCTTCAATAAGACTAGAGCGTTATCTTCTTTTTTTTTTGAAGGGGGTGGAATGAAGAAAAGAAGAGAGGAGGAAAGTGGTTCACTGGAGTTTGTCTCTTGAAAATGGTTTTCTTTCTTTACTTTCTTGAAGGTCTTTTTCTCTATTTTTTTTCATGGTATCAGAGCCAACAAGAGAATTAGGGTGCTGAAACATTAACCCAAAACCCGCTTGCTTAGAGAATCAAACTGTTCCTGTCTGCTTTTTCTGTTTTTCTTTTTTGACCGATAGAAATGGAAACTCTTTTGTTATATGCCCTATACCCAAAAAAGATCTTTGGTAGATCCTAACACGAATTATGTACATAATGAGGATCACAATCATTGATACAGTTTGGGTACCAAGCTATCTTATCAATATATTTACAAAAAAGCCTTCGATGTAGTGATGAAATTTTGATACATAATCAATCCTATTTCTTTTTGTTTATTACTAAAATGAATCGAACCCTATCAAATCTTTATATTTCTCCTTTGAATTACTTATAAATATATATCCTATGAATTTCATTTCGCACCGGAAACTATTCTAGGAGAAGTTCGAATCCGTTCCGTTCGGATATTGATCGGTCTTGGTTTGACATGGTTTACGCGTTACTGGTTCCCGGAAGAGTTAATTTCTCCATTAGCTAAACCCTTTCTTACCCTGCCTTTGGACTCGTATTTTGTTTGTACACAATCAACGGAAGCCTTCCCGACATATGTTGCAACGTCTTCAATAGCATGCTCTTACTTCGTCTTTCCTTTAATAAGTTATCAAATTTGGTGCTTTTTGATCCCCTGTAGCTATGGGGAACAAAGGACTAAATACAATCGATTCCTCCATTTAAGTGGTTCTCGCTTCTCCTTGTTCCTGTTCCTAACTCCTCCCCGGGTCGTTCCCAATGTTTGGCACTTTCCATACTTCGTGGGTGAAACATCAACAAATTCGCTCATGATCAAGTTACAACCTAAGATCTATGACCATATTATGTTAACTGTTCGTATTTCGTTCATTCCATCGGTATGCTCCCAGGTACCTGTAATTGTGATCCGTTTGCCAGAACCAAGGGGTCTTTCTGTGGAAACCTCCACGAACAATCGTCGTTTTTTGATGGTTTTTCCGCTTCTCACAGCTGCTCTTTCCACACCTCCGGATATCTGGTGCCAAATCGTCGCCCGTTTCCTTATTTCTTTGATAATAGAGTTGGCTATTTTTGTGGCATCGATTGTACAAGTTCGTGAAGAGGGCTGGACGAGTGGAATGAGGGAGAGCGGCTCGATCGACAAAAAAGAAGAGTAGCCCCCCTAGAACCTGGCAAAGTCACTATCAATGAATTCCCGAGCAATTCTCAACCAACATATACGATTCATTCCCTAAAGCCTTACCTTAGGAGCGGGATGAGTGATACATCCGGCGAGCGCCGGTGAAGAACGCAAGCAAAGCTGAGCTTCGCGGAGCGGACCAATCTTCCGTACCGCCCCCCTGACTCTCTCTCTAAAAAGAAAAGCCTGCGGGAAGCGCGAAGAGCTAAGCCATTAATGTCGTGGCGAAGGTTGAATGAATGGATCTGAGAAGGAATCAATCTGTGCCAGTTATCTCTTAATAGCATCAACGGGAGCAGCAGTAGCAGTTAACGGTAAGCGATAGGGGGGGTGAGGCTAGAAGTTTTTCTTGGTCTCATGTTCCCATCTGAGGTAGCACCTGAAGTTCTAGGTTCCACCACACAGGCTTCTTTTGTCTGTGTCTTCTCAGGAGTTCTATTCTTCTTTATCAGTCACTTTATCAACGAACTTAGATCGTCGGGCGATGTGACTAAGATAGTTCTAAATATCTGTGGCTTTGGAAGCAAGCTCTTCAAAAGTTATGGGCCATACACCTTGTAGATATACCGCCATGTCCGGTCGAAGGTTGTTCATGTACATGCGAACTGCTTCTGACTCAGTGATGGGTTGAGGACGATGTAAACTTAGATTCCTCCAGCGGTTGATCGGAGAATAGCAAGATATCTTATTGTAATAGTTAGCTAATTCCTTCAAACCCGTCAAAGTCCCATATCTCCTTCTCTGCCTTTGTCCCCTTACCAGCTTTCGAACTCCCTTCCCTGTCAGCCCTCTAGTTGAGACTATCCTAGGCTGAGAGCTGTAATGGATAGGATTTCTGACTTCCACTCCCTATAGGGCAGGAGCGCTTCAAGCCTAGGCTAAGAGAGAATGCGACGGTTCCGCCTGAGTGGATTGAGGCACGGAGGGACGGGATTGGCTTTCCTACTTTACACAGTTTTAGTGGCTAGGAAAAGGCCTGAAAGACGAAGGAAAAGTGAATTAAGAGAAAAATGCATAGCTATCTCCCGCGGACAAGGGATACTAGATCGTAGACTATCTCCCAGAGCCTCATGGTTGTCTTTCGTTGTGCTAGCCCTCATCAGGGAACCTTAGTGTAGACCGTTCGATCGAGAGCTCCGACACCGCGGAAGGTTAATCAACTCTTTTTCCAGCTTCAAAAACGGAAATTCAAACATCGAGGAGCAGACCCTGGGCCAATTACTGGCATTGACGAGAACGGCTTGACTTTGAGAGTTGGAGGTACCTAATACTAGTCGACCAGAGAGAAGCCGACTTATCCGACAAGGCTAAAAAAGAATGGTTTATTGACCAGTTTCCACGGACTTTCGATAACCGGCTTGTGGAGGTGCCCATTATGCCGTTCGTTATGCCTCTTGTGATTGAGGTGTCCGGTGGACGTTCCCTTAGTTCCGCTCGCCATCAGGCTACTCATGCTTGTGTTTGCACTAGAGGTGTTGAGCCATCGACAACTCGAACTAAACCAATACCAATGACACAGTAATCACGATCAACCACTTTACCTACAACACAGCTCTCATGGTAACGCCATATGGTGCTAACGGTTCGGCGACACAAATCAGCCATCTGCGCATAGTCAGACTGGTCAACAGGCAATGCAGGCCCGACAAACCTGAAATTTCGAGCTCCAAACCATTCACAGAACATGAAGTCCTGCATAGACCGGCTCTAAGGGCTGCCCCTGACTCTATTTCCTTAATTGAAATGGCGGGGCAGGAGAGAGAACCAAAGAACAACCAGATAGATCATAGGTGATCACAGAAACTTCTACCTAACTGATTAGGCGCCTCCTTACTTCTTAGGACCTTCATACCTTGAAAATGAAAGGAAGTAGGCGGGGAAGAGTAGGTCAAAATGACCTGGGATAACTGAGTGTCGTTGCCGGGAGTCGACAAGACTTGGAAGCCAGCTTGCCTTAGATGCTTAGAGCTGCGGGCGGAAAACCGCGAGGGATGACGAAAGCATCAATGGGGCGCTAAGTTCCCTCTTTAGGGAAGGAGACAAGAAGGCTGTGATTGAGGAAGAAAGGCCGTGAATGCTGGACTGCTTAAACCTCAGATTAGAAGAGGGGGGTTGTGGTCCCTCTAATCCGTGCCATGTGAAGCAGTCGATTTGACTCGATCTTCGGAGAATTGTCCCATTAATATATATTAGAACGGGGAAAGAAGTCCGACGTTCATGTGTTAAAGAAGCAACCCCCACAACCATGGAGAATCTCTATGGGAGCAAGCCTAAGAAGAAGTTTCCCTCTCTTAATCCTTTCAGCCTCTGTAACAGTTGGCCTCTTCTCATGATTTGGGTGCTAGCAAGAAAGTCCCACCATAAGCATCCTCTGCATCTCCACTGCATTAAACGTCCCTTTCAACTTTGGATCAACTGCCTCAATCAGTTTCCATTTCTCCCAGTAGCTCCATACCCAATCAACAAGCACCGTACCAGCATCATCGACAGGCCTTTTCCCTGTAGCTACCTCTAGCACCACTACACCGAAGCTGTAAACATCCGTTTTCTGTGATGGAACACCAGAATAAACATATTCAGGAGCAAGATATCCCATTGTCCCAGCTGGTATTGTAGCTTCCCTGGTCATAGAACTATGTTCATAGACTTCTGCCAAACCAAAATATCCTAGCTTGGTATTGAATTCTGCATTAAGCATTATATTTCAAGTCTTCACGTCCCTATGAATTATCTGTCTCTCACATTCTTCATGCAGATATGAAAGAGCAGACGCAACTCCGAGAACTATATTCAACCTTTGCTTCCAGGAGAGGAAAACTGCAGAACTGGTGTTCTTGTGAAGAACTTTGTCCAGGCTACCATTGGGTAAGTACTTATAGTTATAGACCAGGACTCATTCTGATCCTTCACAGCACCATCCTTGAAGCTGAACCAAATTCTTGTGCCTTAAGCAGCCAACCATTGTTGCAAACTCAGTGAGAAAAGGATTGCGAGTACAGTCAATCCCTGCGCGATCAAACTTCTTGATAGCCACCGATCCACCTGAGGTCAGAGACCCTTTCTCCTTTATAGACCGTAGCTGAAGCCCCTTTACCGACAATTCTGTTTCGATTAAACCCCATTGTAGCTGACTTTCTCTCCGAAATTGACAACCTTGATGGCACTCTATTCAATCTACAGGTTCTGCCTTCTTTACTTCTGCTAATACTCCTCTTTCTCCACACCACCAAGAAAACGATTATGACAAGAACTCCAATTATAGAGAGGACAAATGCGGCTAAACCACCCAACCCCAAGGCTATGTCTCCAATCTTTGCTCTTCTTTCATGAAGATTACTAGGCTTGTCATTCTTTCTTGAAAAATTTGGATAGCACAAAAAACAATCCCCTTCTTCAATTGTATCCATAGGGGTAACAGTAGGGAGAGACCTAAAAGTGAGAAATCTCCAATGATGAACAATGTGAGCTGCTGATCCTTGCCCGTTAGAAGCAGAGAAACCAACATGCATATACTCCTTGAAATGCTGAAAAAGGTCAACCCGAGCCACAAGAATAGGACTTGAAGGCCTAATCTGAGAGTCACTAGCCCAAACCTGAGTCAACTTTGCTGCATCTGTGTACTCAATCCAAGCTGTAATCTGTCTCCCATTTTATAAGATCAATCCCTATTGACTCAGCATCAACTGAAGCAAAAGATATGACTGTGTTAACATCAACACCAATGTGATTACCATTGTTATCAGCAAGT
>NC_012116.1:427500-465000 GCF_000150535.2 Carica papaya
CATACCGGCATATCATCGATTGATGATATATAAGAAAGATGAGAAAGCTGATTTATTGGTTAGACTCTACCTGTCTTTCTTGACTTTAGCTTATGTAATTGAGCTTAGTAAGAAAGTCAGTAAGTCTACCTTTTAATCTATCATCAGTCCTGTGTCGGATATTGAGAAAGTAGTTTCCATAGTTGGTGAACTTAAATGTCAGTTGCCAGCTATTGTTCGGCGATACCCGCCGTTTCTCAGCTCTATTCCCCTGGTACAGGGAATGAGTTGGGAAACGACATGGAAGTCTCTACCCGTATTCACGAAAATATGTTAACGTGAAGGAGGGTAGAAAGGAATTAGACAATCAAAAAGTTAAGAGTGTCTTTACATTCCTTGGCTATGAATTAATGAACTGGACTAAGTTAGTACAGTTCGTTCACAGTCAAGGTGAGCAGTGGTCTCAAGGGGCCTTATGGCCTTCTTATATAAGATATCCATTGTGTAAGTCTAATAAACTGATCAGTGGATGGTCATTAGATTCTTTCTAAAAATGGAATGGCCCGCTTCTCCCTACTGTGGACGACTATGTTCTCCGGTTCTTTCCCGGCCGACTTGCATGTTCTCTTCCTGGAGGAGGGAAAAGACGCATATTTGCTATAGGTCACTTTCTTAATCAGAGGTTGTTGAAACCCGTCCATGATTGGTGTATGACTGTTTTACGGTCTATACCGTCTGATGGTACGTTTAATCAAAGACGAACTCTTGATCGATTAGTTGGCAAGGAGAACTCTTTTTTTATTTAACCGCTGCTACCGATAGGTGACCGTTGGTTGTATTATTTGAGATTATGTGTTACTTATTCGATCGGTCTTTCGCTTCTAGTGTTGTGAATTCAGCACTAGCAACAAACATATAATATGTTCCCTTCGTAAAGAAGGTCAACTTATAAGCTGTTTTCTTTCCGGCCAACCGCTCGGATATTATGCTTCTTGGGCCCTGTTTTCGCTGTCACACCACATTTGTGTGTGGTACTGTGCTGAACAGGAATATCCTGGGAAAACTTTCAGGGACTATGCTGTGCTAGGTGATGACGTATGCATCGCTGATGCGCGAGTAGCTCATCGTTACGAGCAATTATTAGACGGTTTTGGTGTTAAGATCTCTCGATCTAAATCCCTTATCTCTGATAGCGGAGCTGCTGAGTTTGCAAAGAAATTTCGGGTCAAGGGACTATCGAAAGATTTGTCTCCTTGTACCATTCGGAATCTCACTGCTGCTCATCATCCTTATGGATTAATGGGCATCCACAATACGTACCAAATCAAAAGGATAAGTACATTGGCACGTATCGGTGGAGCAGGTTATAAGCAATTAGCACGCTTTGATCACCGTCGTTCAAAACCTTTTTTTCGGGTGTATGCTATGTATACTCATGGGCTTCTCCCTGTTGAACTCTGGCTAGGACGTGGTCGTCCTTTGAACCCGTATTTCATTGGTTTTATTCTCAATTATCTACGTGAACAAATGAGACCGAAGGAGTCAAAACTCATTCCTGATGATTTATTTGGGAATGCCGCTCAGAAAGATTTTCTTGAGTGGTCCGTTCTACGTTCTTGGGTAAGACAATGGCTTAGGTATACCAAATGGTATTACTCTGTGGCTCTTTCCCCTAATATCACCATCGATTCCTTCTTCGAGGCTCCTTTCATTAATCATAACTGGCGTCGGGTTATGACTAACCCTGAGAGATCTCGGTTTGGTCTGATCTGGCGTATTTATGATATAGTCACCTTGAAAGGTCTCAATTTCCAGGTACCTACCCTGGATTCATCAGTTTCAATCCTTTGTGGTTGGCTGATTGGTGGTGAGTGCAAAGGCACTAACTTCCTTGTGTCTGCTGTTGGTTGTGAGCAGCCAGCAGCGAATCCCTTATGCTTCCTTCCCCATCTGCCCTGCCCAGTCACCTGTCATTTATTGTGACAATAGAGCTTACGTTCTAAGAAGAAAAATGGACTTCGCCTCGCAGTATGATCTTTATGATCTCGGCTTTCGAATTCTCTTTGTTCACCCGACAAGGCTGAATAGCGCTCTTTGATGAGCGAACTACCACCGCTATAGGTATCATAAAGAAGTGCGCCAAAAGTGGGATGGGCCATTTCTAATTTAGAAAGTGTTAGCGGGCAAGGCCCATATTCTGCAAGATTTAGACGGGAAGGTGCACACTAGAGCCATTAATGAACAGTTCCTTCAAAAGTCTGACCCTAGACTGTGGGAATCCGACCAGAATGGCTCCGGCCAAGATGAGCACAAAGGAAAGTCAAAGAGCAAAATATATCAAAGCCGAACCCACGGTTAAACACATAGACAAAGTCCAAAAGCGAAAGATACGCGGTCCCCTATGTAACCAATTATTGCAACGAGGGTGACGGAGGCCCTCAACTCAAGGACATGCTTAGCAAAGGTATGAGACAATGTCGCCAGTTATATAAAGAAAAGGGCTGGAGAGTCGAATAGCGCACTTTGGGACTACTCCGATTAGATTCAAATATGTTGGTTTGAAAATAGAAAAATGCCTTCTATCAGGTGAAAGTCGACAAAGTCTAATTCAACATCTTTTAAGGAGCGGAACAAACCAAACCGTACCTAGATTGATTCAAGAGTAACGAGATGTGAGCCTACGGTCTCCCTTCCTGCTCCAGTCAATCAGAAAGACAAAGAAGGATTGCTCGTTGATTACTTCTTCGTATTTGCTGCTTTCTTCCTTATCAAAAGAAAATGAATTTCAAAAAAGAAAAGAAATTCTCTGCCTGACTTTCTGTGGTAAGTCAGTCTGGTTTGCCTGTGAATCCAGCTTTCGATCGGTTACTGTACTCTCTGTTCTGTCTCGCCTTGAGCTTTCGCCTGGTATTCATTCTTTTATGCCTTTCGCCCGGTAAGGACTTAAACAACAATCGAAAACGGATGAAATAGCATCTCGGCTCCTCTCCTGGGATAAGTTGAATCTAGCTATCCCCCCTCCAGTCTCTCTAACTCTAAGCGGAGTAAGCTCCCTTCTGCAATCAATACTGAAGAAAGCCTTCTCCCTTCTATTGACTTTTTCCCTTTCCCTAGCCTGGGAGAACTTTCATCCGACTTTCACTCAATCACTTCACACCTAAAAAATCTGCACATTAATAAGATAACGCTTTTCATTTCATGGCATCTGACTCGGGAAATGACTTAATCAATAGAGAGAGATCAGTCCTTTAAGCAGCCTTTTTTTTGATCTACGCTACCCGCATCCACTTCTGAAACTCGAGCAATCACATCGGTTCTTCCTTCAACGGCAGCTGAAATAGCAGGCTAACTGTGCTTATTCTGCTTCCTATAAAAGAGAATCTCTCTGTCAACAAAAGCCAAGAATGGCTTGGTCACATTCATTCAACCATCAAGAATCCATCAACCATTTAACCCGGGATGGGCTCCTACCTTCTTTCTTTTCGTGTAGTGGGGCTCCTTCTTCGTCAGTCAGAGACAGCAGAAGAGAAAACAAAAGCGACAATCGCTAATGGTTCTCTGTTATACGAAACTTCATTTCCCCCGGGTTCCTTCCCTCGGAAAATGACTCAATCTTGACTTTCAATGCTAAATGGGAGCCTAGTTCAATGGCTGCTTTCTTCCTAAACAGGAGAGTTCGAAGGCCCTTCTCTACTGATTCGTCCTAAGATAAGGAAGAGCTTAACCAAAGCAAATTCTACTTCCTTAGAGCGGAAGGAGAGAAATCACAGTCGAAAGAGGAAAGAGATTCAACAAGAGACAAGGCTGGTAATGACGATCCTCCAACTGCGGTTACGACGACAGTGGCAAAAGCTTCTTCTTTGCTTACATCTTCTCTTTCCAGGTACTAGTGACTTCTTGCATCTCGAAAAAGAAGATTATAAAGGGCTAGCTCCTTATCTCTTTCCCTCTCGGCTTCTGAAACAATCCTTGTTAAAAAGATAGGCAAAATCGCCCCGGAAGGTGTATCAAAAAGGACAACATCAGGTGAGCTAATTTGCCTCAACAAGTCGTGAACTCCTCTTCCGAAGCTTGAGCCGAGCCTCCACCTATTGAAGTAGAAAGCGAAATTCCCCGACTCAACGGATTATTATGCCCCAGAAAGAACTGATCTTGGAGCCTTTGTTTCGGCGTCTGCTTCAAAGGAGACTCCTTGGAATGAATTCCTGTGATTCTTGTCCCATCGAGAAATTAATCAAACGGGGGTCGACACAGCCTGAAATATTCCCCGAGAAAGCAAATCTCCAAGTGGAGGATTGTTGCTCTCGCCTAATATCGTAATCTGGTCTGGGTCATACGTTCCATTTCTGGGTGACTTCCAAGCTACGACTTAGGAATCTTCTGTAGCGAAGACTCGTGATTGATCTCATTATGGCTGGGCCAAAGCCTCTCTTTCTGATGCGAATTCGGGTGTATTAGAATCGAATAGGGTTTAGGGAATTCAATCTCACGCAGGTCAGTAGATCGTTCAACTCTAGCTTATGTTAGCCTTTCGTTCACTTACAAAACAGAGGAGAAGAGCTAGCTGTAAAGGATTTGCTGCTTTCTGAGTATTATAACGTAAATTAACTAAAAAGATCTCCCCTACTCTTTGAAGTCTGGCTTGCTTCATTTGCTTTCAAGGATCTTAGGCAAACGGTGACCGGCTTCGCGAGACCATTTCGGTCTACACATGGCTAAGCTCTTTGGGCGCAGCTTTCTCGATCAACTATCTGAGGCATTTGAAGAAAGACAGAAACTTCTCTTCTCTATACACAATTCTCAGTCTAGTTCGCCACAAGGGATGAAAGCAAGGAAAGAAAGCCTCAACCCTCACTCCTAAATGCAGAGAGAAAGAAATTGATTGCACAGGAATCGTTGAAAGAAAGAGTCTTGGATTCTGAAAGAAGAGCATATGTCTCTGCGACAGTGTCGGCTTACATACCTTTAACTGACCCCACCGACCATTCTCAACGTGGCAAGAAAGCTCTTCTATTTCTCTTCTCGAGGGAGTTTCGTTTAGCCCTGTTCCCAAGATCGATCCCCTTCTTTAGGGACCTTTCATAGAAAGATTTGAGGGTAGGGTCTGAGGCCCATATCTCCGCTCTTTCTACCTTCTTATCCCCGAGGATAGCTTCCAAGCTATAATTCCTTTAGTTGTTAGCGGGCAAGAAGGAAGAGTTCCACTCCTGGTCCTATCGAAGCAGACACTTCATTCCTGGGATGACTTCTTCATGAAAAGCTTACTTATCCCATTCCATTCACTGCTCTTGTAAGCCTTGCTTGTCTCTCTCCTCTTGATTATGCCTGATCTGATGTATGAATAAGCGCTTTGACATAGCTTAAAGGAAAGGCTTGTGCATATAGTTGAAGTGCTTGCTTCGCTTGATAGTCTCATTAGTTCCATTACCCTTGGAAACCTTTGAAATGCTTTAACTGAAAAGAATTTGGGCATGAATGTACAAAGGGTTTACTTGTTACTAATATAGTCTAGCCTCTACTCTTCTTTAGATCCCTTGTTTCACTCCGATAGTCTTTTAAATCGGGTCGATGCAGAGGAAATGAACGCATTTACAACTATGAATTCTTCTATTAAGTAAGTAAAACATAGCTAAAAACATAATCTGAATTATGATTATGCCACATCCCTTATTCTACTGGATCTTACGGAGCCTGCTCATGCACGACATCGTCGAGTCTGATCATAGAAAAGATTCTCTTCAAGCGAACCAGCCTATCCTCTGTATGGGGCTTACACGGCGGTTGGAACAAAGACACATTTGGTTGTGAATTCCAATGTAGAAGATAAAAGCATATTTCTGCACGGCCCAATCAATAGTTCAAGTCACACACTCCCATAATCCATTTTCTCTTCATAGAATTCCCTTCAACTATTCATGTAAAATAAAGAATACAATATTGTGGAGTTGAAGGGAAAGATCCAAACCTGACCTCTTCTTTTTTTTTTCAAAAATCCATATTTGTAGCAATGAAAGACTATTGTTCCTTCCCAAAGTAATAAGATAAATGATTGATTACAAATATCTATGATCTATATTCTCTATAAAGGACCAGAAGTACCTTGCTTACGTATCATTAGGAAATGCATTAACATAAAGACGGCAGTCAGAAGAGGTAATAAAAAAGTATGTAAACTAGAAAAACGGGTCAAAGTGGATTGTCCCACACTAGCACTAGAGCGTAATAACTCTACCAAAGGCGATCCTATTACAGGAATAGCTTCTGGTACACCTGTTACAATTTGGACTGCAAACAAAAATAGGATCCCGAGGTAAGGAAGAACCTGTTACACCAAAAGATGCGGTCAAAACAGCCAGAACCACACCAGTAACCCAAGTCAATTCGCGAGGTTTTTTAAAACTACCAGAAAGAGAAAAGTACACAAGACATATAGGTACCCTATAGGGAAAAAGAAATGCTTCGGTTCAGAAATGCGAGAGCAGGCCCTCCCAGCAACCTGACTTGGTTTGCTCGGGTGTGGAAAGTACACCTAACATATAGGTGTACCCAATAGAGAGATGGGGGAAGCCTCCCCGGAAATGAGTCCCAAAAGCCTGTCCTCTCTACAAAGAGTAAACTTGACCTACTCTTTCCGTTAGAGAGGGTGAGACCAGCCATGGTCTCAGGGTATGGCAACGGGAGGCTGGGCATGGTCTGTCTCTGAGGATAGACATCCCATGGACAAATTAACATCTCTCAATCCTAATTCACTCATTAAAGCTAAGGTTCTCAATCCTAATTCACTCATTAAAAACAAGAAAGAATAAAGAAAGAATGATTATAATAATAGATCAACATCACGTGTGTCTTGCGAATTGTTCCTATAGTTCCAAATGTTCCAATTGTTCTAATTATTCCTATACTGTAAATGATTCCTTAGATCAAATTATGTTTACACGTCATATGAAAATGTTCAGTTGAAGCTTTGGTAATTGAGGTTAAAACTATATGCGATTTCTTTAAGAAGATGAATCCTGAGAACTTTCCTCTTACTGACGTAGAGATTTTCGGTATTCAAAAGTCCATTCTATCTGGAAATTCCCGCTTTTCTCACCTTCTCGTCAAGAGTTTTGACGATTCCATCCAAACCTCCTGTTTCGCGGACAATGTCGTAATTGGATCACTTGGTATTCTCTTAGCTAAAGAATGAAATCAGACTTCCTATTTTCGGCGATCTTTCTATAGCTTTTTAAATAAAGACAGAAGACTAGGGCATTTCTTCGCTACCATTCAAGAGTGGAGTGAAATGGATATTCTTGTTCACATCAATTGTGAAGAGTCAGTAAGCATGTTCTCCAGATCCAGACTTTTAGAAAAAATAGATGCTATTGTTAATAATGATCAAATCTGACTCCAGATGATCTCGTCTTATTGCAATCTACCAATTATGGATATTAATGGAAATGACATATCGGAAATGACCGGTATTCCCCCTGTTCCTTTCATATCTGATATTCTATTCAATATCTTTATGGATGACATCGATCAGGAAATTGAAAATAGATTAGCATATCAAAGATATGCACGCTATAATGGATAATTCTTTTTTCCAATTGTGGATACTGAGAATTACCAGAATACCGTATCGGAATTGATTGCGATCTTCGAGAAATGCCATTTTCATTATCTTTCTATAGAAATAGGTATTAGGGGTGGTGATCCTATTTCTTTCTCAAGGAGTGAAATTGTCATTAACAATGATGGTCAATTAGTATGAAAATGAAAGATTGAGGCCTTTTTCAAAAATGGACATCGGGTATCCCTTGTATTCGTGCTACCATCCATCCAGAAGATGTACACCATAGAAGTAGAAGTCCAGACAGTCTTAGTGCACTGGATGTTGGAAAATGCACGGCTACTTGGGTGAAATTCCCTACGGGGGGAAGGGAAGAGGACATCAAAGGACTTCGGGAGCTCCACCTGGCTGTTAAGCATCTTGCTGAGATCAAATCTAAAATGCAGCGAGTATCAATAAGAAAATATGAACTCTTATATAGGTATGGTGAGTCTTATGCTTGTTATTCATTTGCTCCTTGGGTTCCGTTGACTTCAACTAGAGGTCTCCCCTTCCAAATCAAAGATGGTCTTGAGAGGGGAGGATTAATCCGTTCGCCAGATGGAAAGCCTGGACTTGCGGATATCTGCCGGGAAAGCAAGAGAATCAAAGAATTTCGGCTATCGGATGCTATTGTTTATTCTTATTGTAAGGATAACCGATTCGTACTCTTTATTTGTATTCTACTTGGCTTTACCATCTGGTGGGGGGTAGCTCCAGAACCATTGCTTCTCAAACCAGAGGCTCTTTCCTCACCGGATCTTAAACTACTTGTCAAAGTAGTCAAGGACACGTTTCTTTTCCGTGTTTGCAGCTCCCACCCGCATGTTAGCAGCCCGTGCGATTGCGGGGAGCCTCTCAATAATCTTGCTAAAGAGCTTTTTGAAGAACCTCCTTATGATCCAATCGATCTATCTAAGACAAGTAGAAGCATTAGGCTAAAAGCAATATCTTTTTTCATTGGTACTTGCATTTTAGCTCTGACCCTGGGGGAATCCGTCTCCCAGCACGGGGTATATCTGAATCTTAGAGAATTTGATTTTCATTCTTTGATGAAGGCTTAGAGAGGTTCTCTAGAGTTTCTTTTTTAGTTTCATGATTCTACTTTAGGTCCACACTCGAGAGCAAGTCTTCGCAATGGTACTTGATTTTCTTTCCCATTACTTCGCAGGTAAAAAACCAGCCTACTGGTAAATGTTGTGTCTCTTTAGTGCCGTTGCCTTGAGCGTAACGTAACTAATATATATATCTAAGAATGGAATGGAAAATGAACACTCTTTTAGTGGCTCTTAAGAAAGCCATTTCTTGATCAAACTACGAACAACAGCCGACTATGAGAAGTCATGAGCAAACCCATGTTTCCGTTCCCAGTACTATGAGTCTTCCTAGAGCAATAAGTGTTCCCAGTGCAATAACCGTTCCCAGTACTTTTCTTCTTCCTAGAGCAATAACTGTTCCCAGTACTTTTCTTCTTCCTAAAGAAAGAACTGTTCCCAGAACAAGTGGTTCTTCTCTCACTAGAAGTGGTTTGACACCTACTCTATTAGAGAGAGAGCAATTAGAGTATGGCTTGGCAGAAGAGAAAATGAGGACCTTTCTCGCACAAGGTAAAGGAATCAATCCTGTAAAACTGACAAAGAAATTGATGGGTATTGAGTCAACTAGCTATCTAGAATTTCTTAATAAAAAAACCATCGGGTTGGCACATCCCCGATCCTTTGACTTATGCGAGAGAGGCCTTAGTAAGATAATCCAAGACCAAGCTGTAAGGCAAGATGTTTTGGTGAGAGATGTGAGTCCGGCTGTAAGGCAAGATGTTTTGGTGAGTCCGCAGGGGCAAGGCTCTTGCCTATCGGGGCTAGAGTTGGTCATAGTAGATGGTCTGGTGACTATTTTGCCGACGCTCATTTATGGTTCTATCCTTTTTTGGGACTATTTGCCTGATGCGAGTCAGGCCCCTGTTATAGAAGAATTACTGCAGTTGGAGGAGACTGTTCGGGGGGGTATGATGGGGGAAAGCATCAGAGCCCTCTTCGAGGAAGAAGAAAGAAGCAGTGTCTGCAGCAAAGTTTGCACGGAATTCCCGCATGAGAGGACCCCATATGACATAGCCATGTGGATTTCCGGGATAGCGCTTGCCTTTGCTTTATCGCTGGCTATTGCAAAGAAAGCAAATCCTAGCTTGTGAGCCAAAACCTATGTACTAACTCATATTTTCTCGTCTCGATCGTTGAATCTGAATCTTTTCTGGAATCTATCTTTTGGTCTACAGTCTCGTCTTCCGGCCCCTTTTGGTACGTCTTCTGGTCGTACCTTTTGGGGATATAGCGTTCAAATACGAATGAAGTGCGCGAGGCCACCCCTCTCGGGGGGTGGGGAAGTTAGAGTGGGTATGCGGGCTCCTTCCAACAACCAGTGCACTAAGACTGTCCGGAATTCATTACATAATAGTAGAGGAACTGTCCAAATTGAAGAACCTAATGGATCGAAAAATCATGCTTCGCATTCCAAGTGAGATGCCCAAAAGGGAAAGAACGAGGGAAAGAATCGACGAGGAATCTATAACATCAAATCGTGAATGAAAAAGCGTGACGAGAATTCTCAACCCGAGATGCGTCACAGTAAATGGAGTATTGTATTCGTTATCCTTGGTCTTGAGACATGTCTCTTTCGACTGAGATTAATCAGTTGGATACTGAGGTTTGTACCCATGGTTCTTTCAGATTCAAAAGAAAGGCCTGCCCCCAATGGGCTTTTGGCGAGGCTTTCTTGGTACCTAAGGCGCCTTTACGCTTTAGTATTCTTATACAAGATCCTGATGGACTACCACCATCAAATGAAAAAGAAAGAGGAGGTAGTCAAAATCGATATGAATGGAAGATGCCTCATGAACTTCTTTTGCAATTGGATGTACCACTCTCTCTCTTTCAAGCTTTAACCGACCCGAATCAAATCCAGATACCTCACCAGATAGTTCTCCTATCATATGTCCGATCATTCGACTAAGGCATCCGATTCTATGCCACTAAAGCTTCATGCCATTGAAGACTGGTCCTGAAAGCGATTAGTAAGCGAACTAGGATCTGCAAGATTCTACTTTGATCCGCCCTTCCCTTCTTATGAGATTTCTATACTATCTTCTTCTATAGCAGGGGGATAGGCCGACAAGACTAGCATCGCTTATTTCTCCATTGACCCATACTCTATTATCTTATTCCTCAACGGAGGATTCCCCCCCGTAAAAGCTTACTCTTTCTCGAGGCTCTTCCTATTCACATTCAACTTGAGGAATGATTCTTCTTCTTTTTTTTTTCAGCTTCACTTTTCTGGCAGCTTCTTTCGGGTATAAAAAAACGAAATCCATTGAATCCGGATCCTCCTCTCCTACTGGCCTTACTAAAAAGAAAAGCACCAAGACTTAGCCTAGCTAGCACAGAACAGACACCATAGGAAAGGGCACACCAAACCTTTTTTGAACAAGGTCACCCTCACCACAGACAGAAGGGAAAGTCTAATGAGATCGACGGTCTTTGTCCTTTCTCTATAAAGAAAGAACCTAAATACCCAGTTCTTCGTATTTTATGCTTTCTTTCTAAGGAACCAAGGTTCGGGTGTACAGGTCTAAGTCCTAGATGAGAAAGGCGATGTTCGCTAACCACCTATAGGGTACCTATATGTCTTGTGTACTTTTTTCCGAATGAAAGGATGAAGCTTTTCTTTTCTTTCAAACCAAATTTGCCTTTACTAGTAAAGAAGACAGGATAATAAGGGGCTATGTTTATTCTACCTTCGAAATCATTCTGATTTTATAGGCGTGGAAAGGATTTTTCCGGGAAGTTCCCGTCTTTTGAAGTTCCCACCTTTGTTCTTATGTTTAAGGAGAGGCTCCTTTTCAACTCCGAGTTTTTCAGTTTATTGTGGAAATTTCGAAATGGAAATGAAAAGACCAATTCCTTGTTTATACCCAACCCTAAAAGAACTAGGTATTGGAGTTATAGTTAGTGTTAAGTAAGGCATTTAGGAAGATTCGATTTTGCTTTCTCTTTTACCAACCCTTTCGTCGACAGGCAGTAGTGTGGCTAGCAAGTGAGTTGCGGCCGAATATAAGTGAACTTGGATCTTCTTCTGTCTCAGAGGACGCTTTCATTTCATTTTCTTTTCTCATAAGAGATGTGAGGAGAACAGTTCAGTTTCTTCTCCCCTTTGCCGCTTCGTCTTTCCCCCAGGGTGGCTACCTGTACCTGCGGAAATGACAAGTCGCCTCTTTCATACATTACATATTTGATCCAATTTTTGATAATGAAGTTTGAGGGTCAAAGTCAACCCAACTTTATCCTACAAAGCATATGAAAAAACGGATCCCCGTCTTGCAGCTTAACCCTCAGTGACCTCATGCTTACAGTGCGTCAGGTTTTAGTTAGTCGGGAGTCAAGTGACTGACTATGTTGGGCTCCAGCCCTTTAAGATAGTAAGGGCGTAATGGTAGTGTCGGAGTTGACGCGTAACCTCCAGCCCCCCGTCAACTCATTCAATGAATGTTGTTTCATTCACCACGTGGCTGAATCCTAAATCAGAATTTCCAACGGGAGAGGCATTCGTCTAAAGATAAGAAAATGGGGCGTCCATCCGTCTATTTGACCAAGGCCTTGTCACGAGCTGGGCTTGAACCAGCGCTTTCCAGATGCATGGTCCGGATTTCAGCCTTCCTGATCGCAACTTTGTTGACCTGGTTCGTCTTCGTAACGTGAAAAAGCAAGACTAATAAAGACTACATCCGGAGTTGACTTTCATCAACATGTCATGAACAAAGAGAGTTTTTTAAAGGCCGGGTCCCGGTGGCATGTTTGTAATGATATCTACGGCCATGGAATACCATGGGCTCGCAGCGGCCTTAGTAGAAAGATCATAAAATACACCATACAAGTCAGTCATTCTATCCTGATTTATCTGACTTTGTAATAGTATACTCTCTTTTGACTCAGATATATTCAAGTTTTGGGGCAATTTAGGCCCTTTCTGAGTTATAAGATCTTATAATACGTCGCAAATAGCTGCCCGTAAGGAATCCACCGAACCCTCATGAAGCTCCTTAGAGTTTTTGACTCTCTGTCCATATTGATGAAGAAAGTCAACAAGATGATAATGACTACCCATCTTCGATTCTTTGTGAAAGAAGATTTTCGCTAAACTGTGCATAGAAAGGAATAGACTTCTCCTTTATATCAATCTCATTGAGAAGTCTAGGACCGCTACTGCTATTAGGAAGATTTGCTTCTTGCTCGGATCCTCTTAGAACTCGGCCTAGCCATCTGTTATAAGATCGAATCTCTTCAATCGAAGCTTCCGGCTTCATTCCTTTTCGCGAGAGTTCGCTAGGAAGAATATCATGAATGATCATGTCGATTTCTTTTGATGGAGAAAGAAGTGGGGTGCTTGTAAATCACTAGGTTCAAAAAGGGTGCTTTCAAACCTGACTTTTGTTGAAGGGGCCCCCCGCACCACTCCCCTTCCCCTTATCACGGAAGCAAGCAAAGATGACTCACCATGACAAGGGCCAGCGCTCTCACTGAGAAAGGCTCTCGAAGATAGCATTGAGATTTGAGATTTCTCAACGAACGGTCTTTGCCATTTCGAGTCTTTATTAAGTGTGCCCCGTCCAAAACCCAGCTTTTTTCCTGGGTCAAGCTCCTCCATCTTTAAGAGTATCCGTTTGGATTGGATTTTTCATTTTTTTGAAAAGGAAAAAAAAGCTTTCGAATTTCTCGGAATACGGATGAGATCAAAAAGGCCATCATTGGGGCAAACAATGCAATAGCTTCGGTTAGAGCAAAGCCCAAAATGGCATAACCAAATGATTGTTTAGCCAATGATGGATTTCGCGCC
The DNA here is from genome assembly GCF_000150535.2 of Carica papaya. The sequence continues at coordinate 440,957 of NC_012116.1, forward strand.
ACGGAATGGATCAAAGAACTGAAGACGTTTCCAATACCGACAGCAGCTCCCGCCAACGCAATTGTAGCAGCTCCGGCACCCATTGATTTTGCACCTTCTAACATCTCGGGTTGAGAATTCTCGTCACGCTTTTTCATTCACGATTTGATGTTATAGATTCCTCGTCGATTCTTCCCCTCGTTCCTTTTCTCTTGGCCATCTCACTTGGAATGCGAAGCATGATCTTCGATCTTGTACGAAAGTAGACTGAACACCAACCCAATCTCGAAGAAGAAAAGTGAACAAAGCAGCGCTTATTTTAGCCTGGGTCCACCATTGGTTGAGGGGTTTTGCTTCCGCGAAGGCCTTCTTTCGTGCACATCTCTTTTTTTTGTTCATTTATGCGAATGAATTGCAGAACCAAGAATCTGAAATAGAGTTTTCTCTACGCTATTCGTCGCACTATTTTGCTTTTTGGCATCTAGCGCTGCTAATCGAATAGATCAGGTGTAGTTTCTCCTTTTATAGGTTGCGCATCTATACAATAGGCTGTGTGAAGTTCGGAAACTCTCCTTTTTGTTCAGATGGGATTACTCAATGCATCCGCTTTCGTAGCTAAGATTCGTCTGTATTTATTTGGATTCGGCAATCGTCGAAGTCGGAATCAACTTGAGTATACATCTGGGTGGGTCGAGCTATTCCTTCATGATCGTGGTACTTCTTCTTTTCTCATTTTTTCTCATTAATGCCGCCGTGGTGAATTGAATGTATCCGTTGATCCAGTGACGAACTCTTTCACGCCACAACTGTGATTAAAGAATGCAATGCTTTGTACCAGATGCTTGTGCTGCAGAGATGCAAACCGGAAAGCTACTGTCGTGACATGACAAATAAATGGGCTGGGCCTTCTTGATGATGATAGATAGCCAAATCCAGGAAGCATTTTCTTTTCGGAAATGAGAGGAATGTCCCCCCACTGAGAAAGAAATCGGTGGTCTATCGATTCGAGAGCTAGCCGAATAGCTTAGCTATCAGTGACATATGCGAACGACCAGTTCGTCAGTCAAGTTGTTGGTGGGCAAATACACGCATGATCGGGAACCAGACGGAGGTCAGCAGTCATTTAATCCATCGGGATCAGCCAGAGGGAGACTTCCCAAAAGAGTGGAGTGGACAACCTGCTATCAAGCCCGAAAATTCATTTACCATTTCTCGTCCATCATCTTTTTTAAATGCAATACCGAAATGAGAAGCATATAGCCTTTACCTACCCCACTCACCGACCTCGTCCAGACATTGCATTTCCAGTTAGCGTGGTCGGCCAGTTTATGAAGACCCCTCGACTTCCTCACTGGGAAGCTGTTATATGTACGGTATCTGAAGAAAGCTCCCGGACAAGGACTGTTGTATAAGCCCCATGGGCATTTGCGTATTGAAAGTTTGTCAGATGCTGATTGGGCTGGTTCTCCATTAGATAGGAGATCCACTATCGGCTATTGTACATTTTTGGGAGGGGGTCAAGGTAGAAAAGTCAAAAGCAAAGTGTAGGTGCTCGTTCTAGTGCTGAGGCAGAGTAAAGAGCTATGGCCCATACTGTTTGTGAATTATTGTGGCTTAAATCGTTGTTGCAGGAATTGAGAGTTTAGTTTTGGTTGAAGAGCCCATGCGGTTATATTGTGATAGTCGGGCCCTTTCTCATATTGCCAGCAATCCAGTCTTTCATGAGCGGACCATACACATTGAGGCGGACTGCCATTTTTTTCGTGGGAAGGCTGCCCGTAAGGAGATTATGACACCATACGCGCAGTCTCAGAACCAGTCAGCAGATATCTTTACCAAGACACTTTTAAAACCTCAGATGCTGACCCCATGTTCCAAGCTGAGGATGCTTGATATATATGCTCCAGCTTTAAGGGGAGTGTAGACGGGTATTAGTCTAAGTCTGAGTTTATTAATGAGGAGTATTTCAGTCTTTTTGTCATTTCACTATATTTAAAATAGGACCGTTGGGTCGTGGGTCAGAAAAAAAGAACTACAGATGTCTTCCCCGGTTCGGGACTAGTTCTCGCTTTGCTCTAAAATAGCTCTTTTTTGCCCTCTTCCCCACTGACCTTGGCTATTTTTCTCGAATAAGGCCCCCAATTTACATTATGTTTTAGGCGCCTTCGCTTCCTCCGTCCGAACGTAGTCGATTTGTTCTTAGTAGGTGATCTTGGATTCCGAATGATTGGATCAGTGCTTTTGCGGTCTCGTCTTGGAGTCTGAGTTATCCCCTCAAAATGGCTAGTTGTAATGACACTAATGTTGAATGTAGTCAAAAGTCAGTATCCGAATGACAGATTCTGCAATGTTCAAATATTCGATCCCGTAAATCCAGCTAGGCCTATAGGCTAAACTAAGTTTGAGTTTCCCCTTTTTTCGAGTCTAGTCGAGTAAGTCCTTTGGGTGCAGTTTGATTTGTATTAGATATCAAAAGAAGGTTTTTTGGCAACTTTTGAAATAGCAAGAAAGGGAGAATCCTTTAGTGTCAATTTCATTCTTCCTTCAGTGTCGATTGGAGATGAAAGTGCTACTTACTAGTTCTTTCAGTTTCTTTTAAATAATAAGACACCAGTGCCCGAAGAAGGTAAAGGCCCAACAGGTTTAATGGGATTCCTTGAGGGGATCTCTGACTTCATTGGAACGTAAACTAAAACGAAACTATGGATAGATCCCTGGTTGAACGGCTCACCGTTGATCCACCAGCCATCTAGGTCCCATCCGACCGCAGTGGAAAGGTTTCAGTCAGTTAGCTCAATCATAAATAGATAAACCGACGAGTGGGATAGGAACCAGATCCTCCACCGATGGAATGAGGACATAGCAAATCAGATCCTAGCTAGAGAGCGGCTCTTTCTCACGACTAGGGGGTTCTAGACTAGACTAGATAGGAAAAAAAAGACGCGGAGCGCTCTTCCAAAAGCCCGTTCAAACTCCTCCGTTAGAATCCCTACTGGGAACACACACGTTCTATTGTTGAGGGTTCGGAGGAGGTATATTATGTCACTTTCGATCCGACTTCGTCACACGAAGACTCGTTCAGTGATTCTACGACTCTGTGTGATCGACTATCTTCCTGTTCGGGTCCGTTCCTATACTAAGTACTCCTGTTGCACGAAGAAAAACCTCAAACAAAAGACCGAGCAAGCTGCTCTGGGATCCCTACCTGCAAGCATAGTGTTTTTTTTTTTCTGTATTGCTCAAAAGACCGGTTGGTTGTTTCGCCTCGGGATTGGAGATTGGTTCCACTGCTCACTCATCAATTGTTCTTGCTTCAAGCAAACCATAAAGGCAAGCCGAAGATTGCGAAAAGGTAATGGAGCCCACTCTTCATTCAGGGTCCTCTAGAACCACAAAATGGTTCGGGCTGACTTTGATCTACTTGCCCACACAGCGTCTTTTTTGAGAGAAAAGGTCAAGGGGCTAAGTGACTCTCGAAAGTAGTCTTTTGTATCGCGAAAAGAGAAATGACATAGAGAAGATCATTGCTTGAAGAGTTTCATTGTCGAATTGATCTCGGAATTGGATCCCAATAGTCGCTGCTGCCCAAAGGTGCTTTATGAAAGCCGGTCCACAGCAGTGAAAGTACGATTGATTCCGTCGATCGAACGAAAATGGCTTCTTGCTTTTTTTTGCCTTTCTGGCTTGACTACTCTGCTTGCTTAACACAAGTTTGATGAAATCTTCACGGACTACTTCACTACCCAGCAAGCTCCGGCTCGAAAGCAAGAAGCAAGGGATTGAGCTGCGCGAAAGCCGTTGCTTGTTAGCGCTTGAGTTTGATTGCAGGGCGTTTAGGCTTGACTAATAAGATAGAAAGGGCTTTCTCCCTTGTTTGAGACCATATAAGGCTTTCTTCAATCGGCAAACAAGGGATGGATCGGAAGTCTGATAAGGCTTTAAGAGATAGGGACTCCAGCGGTAAGAAAGAGTCACTCAGTGAATCGGTGGATCACACATTTGTTGGAGACAGGGACAGGCCTTACTATTGTGAAAGTATACAAGTGTTGAAAGAGTGAAGTCTGGGGACAACGGTAAACGTGAGGAATGGGATCTCCAAACCGCCCTACTAAAGAAGTTCGCAAGCAAGGGACATGCCGAAGACCTACCTTTCCAACTAAGTCCAACGCGAGGACTTTTAATTGACGATGCGTTCCGTCGTCAGCAAGCGGTGGCCGACAAGGCCCTTTTCCCTAAGGGAAGCGAAGAGGACAGGTTTGAAACTCGTTCGGTAAGATTCTCCCGAAGGTAGGCATTTACCCAAGGCACTGATATTCTGAGTCTCTCAATTATACGTGTTTTAGGGAGTTGAACGTCTTATTCTTATGAGTGGCCTATGTGAATATGAGCCAAGCCAGGAGCAAGGATTCCTGAAAATGAATGTAGATCAAAAAATGCAGTTCAATCGTCGAAAGTGATATCTCTTTTAGTCCGGTCTTTTTTTTCTCTTTTGAGTCAGGTTCTTAAGACAGGGCAGGAAATCGGGTTTTCTGAATATCTCTCTTCTGGCCGTTAGTTCGAGATCAAAACTGGACCTGAGAGAGACTAGACTGATAGTAAGAGTAGGTGCGCCTTCAGTTGAGGAGAGCTGTTCACAAGCAGTGATTATGAGCTCTTTCTTCTTTCGGTTCAGAAGAGGTAATTCCTTCAGTTGCACTAATGGATTGAAGAACCTTTTTTTTAGTGCCAACAAAGTGCATGTGTTGTTGGTTAATAAAAACACGAATTTCGATAGGCTAGAGGACTGAGACTATAAGTAGGACAAAGGCCTTAAAAAAGAAATGAAAGGCATTTTTCCACTTATCCAAGGAATCTCTTTCTTGGCATTTGTATTTGAGAGAGAGAGCTTAGGGTCAGTTCCTTCAGTAAACTTATTTGGAAAGTCAGAAGTGAACTTTAGGTAAGTAAGTAGTCCCGTATGAAATTTAGAAAACATTCATATCTGGCACTTGAGGAGGTCAATCTTAAGTGTTTGAAGCTACTGCTAAGGTACTCCCCCTCATCTATAAAGGATAGGCAACGCAAGAGCTCTTTCAGTCTACCCGGGCGTGCTTCTTCATTCATTCATTTAGGCCCGACTAGGAACACGTGGATCCAGGGAACCTGGCTCGGGAACAGCTTCTTACGTCTAGGGGGGCTAATCACAGTCAGAAAGTCCAATCTCTGAAATAGAGCTTAGTCTCTCCATAGTAGTTTACTAGTAGAAGGCGTAGGTTATGACTTGATCCAATAGAGTCAGAACACCTTTCTATCTAAAATACATGGTGCTCGATGAAAGGATCCAGATTCCACACTATGCTGTGGGCTGGGGGGAGAGCTGCTCTGCGAAGCTGGGCGTTCAGTGTGATTATGGGGGAACCATAGACGAAAGAGAATAGAAAGAGCCTTCAAAAAAGAGCGAGGGAGTGATGGGAAACCTTAGTCTATATGTTGCTCGTGAGCCGCCAAGTACCAGTCTCGCAACAGTACTGGCGAAAAAGGATCTTGCTGATCGTTCGCGAGTCGAACTCGCTCTCTTGCCACGCCTTTCACTCACTTGCTTGAGTCGGACTCAATCACTCTTTTTGTTTGGAGGATCGTTCGTTCTTCACTCTCTTGCTATTACCCGCGGGGAGCGCAGCAACCAAGGTACATATTATCATATAGAAAGAAGCGAAGCGAAGCGATTCGTACTACCGGAAAAGTGTCGCTAACCGACAGGCAATAGAGTCAGCCGATAGGCGAAAGCAAGCGTAGCGAATCACATAGATAAGCCCCTACCCGCCAGCGCGCGGATAGATAGGGCGGGCGAAGCGCGAAGGGGATGGATGTCTGAGCGGTTGAAAGAGTCGGTCTTGAAAACCGAAGTATTGATAGGAATACCGGGGGTTCGAATCCCTCTCCATCCGCGAAGTCATAAGTTCTCTCTTGCCTTATCTATAGATAAGAACGAATCGGATCGACTCGACTGATATGATAGATGGAATGGGTAGCTTGTGTTATAATTTTGATCTTCGGCCATCCTGGTCCTCAGGACCCAACACAATATTCTTTTTAGATCTTCTTTTTTAAAGATGCAAAAGGTGTTGATACGTCCTATCCACATAGAAAGCTTACCCTCTTCCACACATTACCTGTGGATGCTACAGCCGCTATCACTTTGGCTGCAGGAGGGGAATGAAGGTCGAAGAAAGCAGGGATAGGTGCAGTCGCATTCGATCGAGAGCCTGATACCCATAGAGAAAGGTCTCAGGTGGAAGGAAAGAATGCCACTTCCCACATAAATAGCAGTAGTGGAGAAGGTGTAGTCGGAATGTCTTGGCAAGCCCCATTCATACGAACCCTAAGAATGCCTTTTTATGTAGCATAGGCTGCCGATGTCCGCAGTGGAAAAAAGAAGGTGATATAATGCGCCTTAAAAAGGGCTCTTTGGGGTAGATTGAGTCTTAATCTTCCATCCAGTCCGCATTTCCCTTTCGTTTCGTGTCGTGCTAGCTGGCCCTCGCACTCTATAAGCATTAGATAGAGTAGCGAAAATGGAGGGGAGAAGACCCGCTTTTTTGACTTCTATAAAAAACTAAAGTGATCCAACCTTTAGATGGTAACTGACCTCATCTTCCCCTAAGATCATATAAAGAGGGGCTTCCCCTCTCTTTTCATGATTATGATCCGGCCAAGTCATTTCATGATGTTAGGAAATGTGCTACTATGAATGCTATAAAAGCAAAGGCCATCTCCGCTTATTCGTATCCTTCGATACGTGCCTGGTCGAAATGTTTGCTTCCTTGAAAAAGGTGGGTCGGTAAGAAAGCGAGCGTTTGATGATTGAGCCTAGGGGATGAGCTCGTCAGCAAAGAAGATCCATGAGGACGAATAGGCTGTCTGAGACTGATAAATAAGAGCAAGTCCTTCATCGATTATTGAATAAACGAGAGAAAGGCTTTTAAGAAGGAAAAACACCCAGGGAACAAAGCTGGCATTGGATCAGTTCAAAAAGGTGATCCCTAAAGTCTATTCTTTTGATTGTGCAGCAGCAGGGTTGGTCCTTATGCGGAGAGGGAGAGGCAATGATTATGGTTTGAGGAGGCGAAACCTGGCGATGGAGATATGAATGCCAACCGCCTCCTTTTTTCCATCTTTAGAAAAAGATGCTTCCTTGCTTTAGTAGAGCTGAAGGAACTAGAGATTGCTATTAGCTAACTGCCTCCTTACAAGTGTAAGCTTATACTTACTAAGATGTTATAAGCCTACCGCCTAGCAAGTGACTGATCTTATAACTAAATGAAATCATCAGCTTTCCCTCTATCGCCTACTAAGGCAGTGCCATATAACAACTATCTATCATATTTAAGCCAATAGGGTCCCGTAAGGGAAGCCAATGCCATCTATCACCTTAAGCCTACTCACTCAACTGAGTGGGATCAACAGTTGGTCTATCCTCAGGAAGCCTATCGACCGCTCTTATGAAACCCAAAATAAAATCCCAATCCCTTAGGTAGTCTAAAATAAGCGCTTAAATGGGGAAGCTAAATAAATGGGCGGGACAGGCCCTATCAGAATGGTATCCTCGAGTGCCTCTGAGGGGCTTCTAGTCCTTCCTTCTTGACTCCTTTCGCTCCTCTACCATATTCATTGATTCATTCTTTGGAAGTTAGGCACGTGACTCGATAGCGCAGGCACAAGACCCTTGAATGCAAACAAAGAAAGAATAGCGAGACCGCATATCAAAAGGTTTGGAACCCAAGCTTACCTTATTATTATGAAAAGGGGAAGGTTTGAGAAAGGGTAGTAGGTGTAGGTCTTTCCAGCCGGATTCATTAATGCAATGGAACTCCAGAACTTGAAGAACTGGCCTTGGAAGGAAATCTTTATTCAAATCATAATCTTTCGGAAGCTGGCATCGCTAGTTGACTCCTCCTCGTCGACAGCCAGCAGTTGCCGGACTAGCCTTCCTTGCCTTCAGCCTAGCTGCCTTGTCTTAGCTAGCCCTTTCGGACTAGCCTTTTGAAGCTTTCTCGCTTCCCCCTAAAGGGGAAGACCCGCTAAGGCACGGCGAACAGCAAGAGCTAATACCCTATCTCTTAATCTGCCTTCAGACGGGATGCTCTAGTTGCTGCTGCTCTTAGCTGAATGCCTTGCTTCGCCCTACAGCTAGTGGAGACAACGACTAATAAGATTGACGACAGGAGAACACCCTGGCTTGACTACTTTTCTGTTATGACTTTCTAGGCCTGGACTAATGCTTCCTTATGTCTGCCATTAGCTTAAGGCTAGTGTAACGGAGGGCTTCCTCGCAAGAAGCTTTATAGTCAGGGGTGAAACGGCTTGTTTGGCTTTCTTCTTTCTGACTACAAGGACTAATGACCTTCTTTCTTTTCCGTACGCTAGGGCCGCTCGCACGCTTTAAGGGCGGTTGAAGGTATTGCACTAAGAAAGACTCCTGCCGTTGCTAAAGGTCAGATTTGAAAGCGGCTCAAACAATTTCTTTAAAAAAAAGAGCAAGCAAGATAAGGCTTTTCAACCGTATCGCGCAGGGGCGCTCAAGCGCCCTATCTTACTAAGAAAAAGAAAGGGGCTCGAAAGCTGCGAAGAAAGTCGAGCTGCTCTAATCGAGCTGTGAAATCGGTCTGGTGAGGTATTGGAAGTGTTCAGCGAATATAGAGAAAGAGACTCAAAAAACCGCGCTATACTGGCAGAGCTTCAGCAAAAGGAGGTAGGTAGCTTTCGCTAATGAGAGATGGGTTTGGGGATTAGGTCTCCTAATTCATGGAATTCTCTCCCAGAGCAGCGGAACTAACGACTCTATTAGAAAGTAGAATTACCAACTTTTATACGAATTTTCAAGTGGATGAGATTTTGCAAGGAATAATAGACTTACATCACGATATCTTTTTCTTCCTCATTCTGATTTTGGTTTTGTGTACAGGATCTTGGTTCGTGCTTTATGGCATTTCCATTATCCAAAAATCCAATCCCGCAAAGGATTGTTCATGGAACTACTATCGAGATTCTTCGGACCATATTTCCTAGTTCTTTGGTTATTCCTTAAATGGGGGATAACAACCGCTTATGCGGCCACTCCTTCTGAGGAGGCCCTATTGACCCATTACTTGTCCTACGAGGAGGACCCTGCTCAAACAAAAGGGGAATCCGAAAGGTATTTTAAAGGAATTTCGGATTTCTTATAGTGGAGGGAGCGGGAGGGGAGAAGACTCATTTTTCATTCTATATAGGGGGGAGCTATTGTGAAGCCTAGAGAGGCGGAAGCGGCAAATTGCTTCTACCGAGTTCCCCAACAGCAGCAGAGCTTAGTAGCTTAACTATTTTGACTGGCGTGGCGCTGCTGGATGCTTCTGATCAATAGGAAGAGGAGGAAAAAAACACTTATGATGAGCATCTATTTGAGTCGATCATTTCCAAGATCTAATTCCAGTTTTTTCTTATGTAGTGGAAACGCCTTACAATCTGAAGTTTTACGCTTAAGGGAAGAAATTTGCTTGGTGGATGCAGGACTTGGGACCCCCAGAATTTGTATGCAAGATGAGCCTACAGGAGTGCCAATCAACCGAGCCACCAGGTTTGAGAATAAGGTGGGATCCCTGGATGTAGTGGCTGGTGAATCACTGATTAAAAAGAGGATTTTGGAGAGATTCTTCATCGATCTAGTGGCCGGTGAATCACTGATCAAAGAGCGAGCAGCCGCCAGGTTTAATGATTTGGTGGGATCCCTGGATGTAGTGGCTGGTGAACCGCTTCTTCTTCTTCCACGAAGATTCAGACAAAACCGAGCTTGGATGGAACTGAACAAGATTTGGCGAAGAAATACAAAGGTAAAAGGCTTTCTTTTTGAGAAAATCAAAGGAGGTTATTCAGTAGCCATCGCGGGTTTCCTGACTTTTCTTCCCTTTCGTCGTAAAATCAAAAGTAGATCGAATGATCGATTCACCATTGAGAGCATTAACCCCAAAAGGAAAAAGATTGTGGTCTTCCAATCGCGGAAGATCAAACAACAAGAACTTGATGAGCGAAATCTGCTGACGAAAAAAAAAAAGAGCTCTTTTTTCAATTCCGAAGCCTAGCGTCTCCTGATAACACTCTATCACCTTAATCCATTTTTTGGTTGAGGGTCTTGCACTTATTCCGGCCCTCTATTTACATAGCAAAGAAAGGCAAAGGCTCTTGCTCGAATGCGTGACTGCGGCGCGCCTATCGCCCCGGCACGGCACTAGAAAATGCATGTTGGGTTGAGCAAGAATACTGCGACTAGGGAGACGCAGAATGGAATTGAAGGCATAGTCTCAATAAAAAGAATTGAAGACCAACCAACGAGTGGTGGATTATGATGGAGTCTCGCAGAAGAAGAGCCTGACTCTATAAGGGCGTTAGCGCGCTACAACTAGCAGCCCCTTTCTTCTTATTAGTCAGATAGGGAAAAGCCCTTTCTATCTTATTAGTCAAGCGCTAACGTCTGCTTTCTTTAGTTTGCTAAATCTATCGCGAGATGTTGGCAGGCATCAAAGGCAATTCAGTAATGGTCAAGCCAGACTATGTCTTCCCTATCGGAAGAGCAAGAACTACTTTAGCTCTCAAGCTGTTGACAATCTACCAATGGGACTATCAAAAGAGACCCGCCTAGGACTGATTGAAAGAAGACCTTGCCGACCAATGCCTTTGACCCTTTCCTCTCTCCAAAAAGGACAGTAGTTAGCAATCCTGCTTTGATAGCTGGGCTTGTGCTTTGACGACTGCTAGAGCGCTGGCTTGGCTTTCGCTCCTGACTTTAATAGTCATAGTGGTTTCGCCCCCTATACAAGGTAACCAAAGACAAAAAGTGTATTTTGAGACTAGTCATAATAAGGTTGGTCTCAACATTTATATTCTACTGGGTTGAAGACTAAAAACGATTTACCCCGGGGAGAGGTCTTTTTTGATTTATCTAAATCCCCTTCACCACCTACACTACTTGAGAAGAAAGAAAGACCACTGCCTCACTCATCAAGCAAGAGCAATTCAAATAGAAAATAGCAAATAGATAGGGCGCCAGAGCTAACGTTCCTTAGGAATAGCAATTATCTGCTTCCTGAATAGAAAACACAGGGAGACCTATTCTCCATCCATCACCAAAGAGAGATTTCATCTTCAAATTCATAAATGATGAACCACAGTCTTGCAAGAAGACAAGCAAATTCCAATAAAAAGCATAGAAATAAGCCGCCAACCAAAAAAAGTCAGATACGAGATTCGCATTACGGTAAGGAGGAGACAGAAGTCCTAGTTAGCATCCAACCCAAGACGAATGAACTTGGCCTTGTGTAGGTTGAGATTTCTGGGTTGAGACAGGCGGTTTCTCTCATTTGAGGTTCCGCTTTTCTTTGGGTCGCTTATTCACGAACAAAGAATCGAAGAATCAACTCAACCAAGAACTCTCTTTCGTCCGTCTGCGTCTGGTTGCCTCCAAAGTTTTCAGCTGGATAGCCGCGAATGGGAAGAGGCAAGACAAGAACCCCTTTACCAGTTCTAAGGCCTATGAAGGGATGGAGCTATTCCCCTGGGAAGGTCAAGCCCATTACCAAAGCCCCACCCATCCACCATAATGGACGCCAACACCATTTCAGAATGATAATGAAAAGGGATGATCAGGCTGATTTTATAGTTGTCACGTGGGTACCCAACTTCACTTACTAATAGGGGAATAGGGGGGAGTCAGTTTGCAAAAAAGCGAACCGAACCATACTTTCTTTATGCATTTGCTCTTTATGATCTCAAACAAGCCCCTCGAACCCTTCTTACTAAACCCTCTTCTTCTGGATTGAATCTCACTTATGGCTTCTTTGCTTGGTGAGGTAACCGGGTTTTTGGAGGGACCGCTTAGGCTGGCCACGTAGCACGAACCGTGTCCGGCTCCAAGAAGAGAAGTAGTGGCTGTGAGTGCATGGTTGGTCCTGAACCAGAGATGAGGTAAGGATATGTATACCTGGGTGAAACTTTTGATATTGGGTTTATGAGTTGCATTTTCCGACTCATTCGAAAGCGTTGAATGCATAATGATGAAAGACAAGGGACTGGAACTGATTGCTGAGAAGGGATCTTGTTCAGCGAGCAGCAGATTCAGTGGGCGAACCCGGGGGACAGCGCCAGAACCCGGCGAGAAAGATTTCGAAACTATCCGTTGTGTTAGCAAATCATACGAGTCATAGTTGTTTAGCTCTGAGTCCGTGATTAGTCAGCAGAAAGAAGAAAGCTATCTCCATTAGTTGTCATCTCCTACTAGTCGCCATCTCCATCCACTACCCCCTCGATGACCGATCCCGAATTCCTCCCAAAGTCATCTTTCCCCACCTATCCTCATAAAAAAGCCCTATAGCAACTCACCGAAGAAAGAAAGGGCCTTCTAAGACCGATGTAAAAAGAAAGCGAATGAAATGTGGAGCACATCCAGAAGAATAGAATAAGCAAGCAACTTCTTTTTATAGGAGTAGTGGTAGTGGTGCTTAGGAGTTTGAGCTCTGACTTTTCGTAGTAGTAGTAGCTGGTCTAGTCTATTGGCGAAAGGAAGGAACCCGAGTCTGATTATGAAAAGGAGAAAGGGCTGGAGCCTGATTGTCTGAAGTGAAGTAGCCTTGGAGCTTAGCTTTCATTTGACACTGAACCGCTGTTGCTGACTACCGGGATGTAACCGCTGCCCTCGGTCCTAACAGCTTATTTACCCCTTAGATGAAAAAGGTCGGACCTTACGCTATTCCTTTCTCACGTCAGAAATTGCGGTCCGGATAAAGCTACTACCCTTAATACACCTTCGGGAGACTACGGGGGTACACTGATAGAGAAAAAGAGTGAAAAGGTCTTATTGTATTGATTCCCGAAGTGAACTTACCGTGATTGCTTTAGGAGTTAGCCCGATGAATGTCGAGATGGATTACCTTTCTTCTTTCTCTGATTGCGCAGGAGCAGTGCCCGGGTTTCCAACAGCCGAAGCCCCTGCCGCTTTCCCTGAGACTAGTGCCTATTCCCATGAGAAGGAGGACACACAAGAGAAGTGCTTTTTCTACGATCCGCTTGCTTGAACGGCTTGATTGAGTACCTGACTGGAAAAGACACCGCCTGGAACTTAGTACCGAAACTTGCCTACCGTCCCAACACAAGGCAAACCTGTCATTCATCGGGCTAACACTTTGATTCATGAAGGCAAGTCGGGAAGTAGGGCAAGGAAGAGATAGCTAGCTTTGGGCTTCCCCTAAGAGAAAGAAGGCACTTTTAAGTGCAGAAGCCAAAGAAACCTCTTTACCTAACTTTGGCTGGTATACGAGTGGGAAGAGGCTCAGTTCAAAAACCATATCTGTCTGTAGATTCACAAAATCTATCTCTGTTGGGAACTGTTGATTAACCCATATTTCTGTCTTTCTTCGATACCGACATTCTAAGATGTAGAGGTGACTTCGTCATGCAGAGGATTCAACTGCTTATTAAGGCCGAGACAGGGCCAAGCTCAATTCCATTGTTACGGGGTGCCACGCTATGTGCTTTCTTTGCTTCATCTTTCTCAAATTGTCTTTATTTGAAGTAGATTATGAAACTATTCAAATTGAACGGATCACACACTAAGACTTTATGAGTCTTTCAGTCCCTCTGACCTGACTTTTCATGTCGAGATGAAAATAGAGGGGGATTACCGTTGAGAATTCGAGATTCCAATTCAAGCTGTCGAAACAACTGCTGCTTATTCAGGTACTGGTACTGGCTAATGCTTTTCTCTCTCCTATCGAAGATTCTCGAAACTCTCAATCAACTGTGGGACTCCTTTCTGTCAAGGGGGGATTCCTTTGAAAGTTGTGGAGCTCTGTTCAGAGAGACCTTAACAGACAGAAGCCCGAACTCATTACTTGGAATCGTGACAAGGGCTCGACATGATAAGAAGGTAATTGAATTGTCTCCGGACTGGTAGTAGGGCCTGGGCTAGAAGTTGTCCGGCCCTCTTCACCGATCTCCTAGCCCTACGAATCAAACATCTCTGGGCATCTGCTTTCAAAGAGAGATTGGTTAGTCGCCTTCTGTTCATTCTGACCCCTAACTACCGGACCCCATTGGTTAAGTTGGGGCAGGAATTGCTATCGGACTACGATCACAGGCCGGGCCGACCCTCCTTTATTCTAGTCCAGTTGGAGAGGGAAAAGTCCCATCCGTTCCAGAAGTCGCAGATAAATGGAAGGCTTAAATACCAAAAACTACGGAGGCATGATCTACTAAAAAAATGGGTAAGCCCGGTGGTTCAAGTCGAGCCTAGCCAACAACCAACATCAGCTTCTAGGGATAGTAGGAGTTGGAGTAACTGCCAACCATTCTAGTGGACCGGTCGAGGCCAGCAGCTATGAATACCCTGTGCCGGTTGTGCGAAGGCAGCAGATCGGGATCGAAGAGCAGTTGTTTAGCATAGGTATGAGCCCGACATCCCATTATCTTCCTTTTCGGAGTCCAGCATCCGATCCTTTATTGGAAAGACCTCACTAATCAATCATCTAGCTAACTGAACCGGATAACTTACCGGGACACTAACTCCTTAACATTCAACTCAGCGAAATCAAGATATTTGAGGGTGACCTATCTCTACTATACTTGGCTCTGGATGGCAAACGAACTAATCCCCCCCTGACCTCCAGACTATCTCCCCAAACCCCCCTCCACCGATACTTAACACACCACCTGTCTACGGGCTGCTAGTCTAACCTGAAATGACCACAACTACACCACTCTGCTCAAATACACTATCATCATACGAAGGCCCGCAAGAGGGCTGCTGGAAAAGAGCAGTTTGAAGGAAGTCAAAGAACACGAACCCACCAAGCAACGGAACGTTGTGCGGTAGGTAGAGGCAGAAGTCGATAAGCTCATAAAAGTGTTCTCAATTACGAGGGTACTAAAAAGATCTAAAAAGTGTTCCGCCCGGAAAAGGTGGATTCTGAAAGGGGTCAACTTCAACTGAACAATATGGCTTTCTCCCACGGTATGGTTTTAGCCCATTTGATCAAGCCCAGCTGCTAACCGCATTCTCTCCCGATCATAAGAGAAGAAAGGCTTTCCAGCTATATCAAAGGCGTATCCACGAAGACCACAATCATCGTCTGCTCGCCAGAAAGAAAGGAATCAAAAAAAAGAAGAGCCCGGCCAAAAGCTTTATAGGCCAATCCTCAAAAAGAATCATCTTATTGGACCAAGGGAAATTAGTGTTTCTTAAGCCATCCGTCTTAAGCGCGCAACAAGCAATCTCGCTCGCTCCTGTAGGTGGGAAGGGCCGGGACTCAAGTGGGGCTGGAGAGCTACTGCCCTGCCTTTCTCTAGTTGGTAATTTGAATATACCAAGGGCAAATCGTTTTTTGAAAGTGGTGCATGTAATGTACTAGTACTAGTTAGTAAATGAAATGGATATCAATCGCGGTGACCCATCAGATAGAAGACAAAGAATTCCAGTATGTGCCGTGCTTTGTCAGTTCTAAGAGCAGGTGGAAGACCTCCCCTTCCAAGATGTTTTCACGATCTTCCATCCAGCGTAAGTCCAAGCAGTCAAAGCGCTTTCATTTGCTGTCGATCCAGCCAAGGAATACCTTTCACCTGGAATTGCAGTGCCAGTTGCAGGCCCAGGATAATCTTTCTAGTATCAGTACCTCTTTTTAGGATATTTTCTGTTTTCAGTGAGTTTCCTTTGATTTTGCGGTTTGAGATCCGGGTACTTGTGATCCAGTTCCAGGGGGAGTTGTAAGCTCTGCCCTTTGGTAACCCCTTTTCTCTGCCAGCTATTGTTTAGCCCTTGCAGCCAGTGGAGTGTTACGGGGTTTAGGGATGTAAGCCAGTTCAATCAGGCCTTCTTTCGTTTGAAAGCCATTTCTTTTCTTACCTGATATTGTAGATGGCAGAATACGAGAATAGGCTTTGTTAGGGGATAATAAAAAGACCTATAGTAGGAGTCTTCCCTTCCCCAACCTTTTGGTAGTTGCCAGTGATCCTCTTGGAGTAGAGTGCCTTGGACCTATTCCCGCCATCTCCTCGCCTTATTCCGCCTTTTCACTTTTCAACCAACAAAGACCTAGAAAAGCCTCAATCAATGGGAGGAACGAAGTAGCTCGAACGAATGTGAGAGGAACGACTTCAACAAGAGGAACTACTCTTTACTTCGATAAAGAAAGAGCTTTCTAAAGAGAGTTGCTTACTACTAAAAGCAAGATGCCCCACTAGTCTGATTTTATTGATCACTAGCCCTTACTCTCAGTCACTGATTCAAGAACGAATACCGAGACAGCCGTCCCCTTGCCGGTCTACTGCCTGATGGCTTTACATCGCTAAAGAATCAGTAATTGACAGCAAGAACTAAGAATCAAAAAAAGGAAAGTACCAATTAGATTGGCAATGCGCGCTCCTGTGGGAGTCGAACCCACCGCATAGGTGCCTTGTTCTACCGAGAGATGAACTAAGGAGCGGTAACCCCTAACATTTCTGAAACCATCTCTGAACGACCGAACAAGGAAATTCTCTGAGCTCGGTCCCTTTGTCTTTGCCGGAGCCCCATCGGGGGTCAGTGGAGCTGTTGTCCGGCATATCCCCCCCGAGATGCTCAACGAAAAATCCAAGGCGACCTACCCGCTTTCCTTTCGGTCAGCTGCCCCTTAACCGCTTCAGGGGACTTTCTTTTCACCTTCGAAGTCCTATGCATAGTCAGTACTATAGCTCAAATCATGTTAAATTGAAGGCCTTCTGTCTTTGTCGAGAAGTGCCCAAACGCGGGCATAGACGGAGGTTCTATCGGCCTCCTCGTTACTGGGCCATGGCTTAGTCCACAAATCTCTAAAAAGATGTTCCATGTCTTGCTGCGTTAGAAAATGGGAATCCAGGTTCAAAGCCTCCACGATCTCCTTATTTGGAAGAAACCCAATATTTCCTCGTGGATCAACGTCCACTAACGCCTCGTTGAACACCCTAATTCTTTCTGTCTTCCAATGCTTCCGCTCGTACTCCGAGGGAAACTCCAAGCTCTCTTTCTGCTCGTTGGTGGGAGAACAATCAATGGATTGGTTCCCGGGAGTAGAGGTTTCAGTACCTGGGGACGAAAACTCTGACGAAGCTGATACAAAATTCTCATTTTCTCTTCCCCCTGAGCTTGCAGCATGAGCCTCAAGAGAAGTAGAAAGAGACGACGACTCCGGGCTGGAGGAAGATTTGAAAGCAGGAGAATCTTCCATCCAACATATTAGCTCTGGCAAGACCATTCCATCCAAGTGTATGAGTGTCTTACAGGCGCACAACAGCAAAAGAGCCAGCCCCCCTGAGCATGAGCAGCCCACCCCTTTACATAGAGCAAAGGATAGGGCTCGCCCGCCGAGAGAG
Source organism: Carica papaya (assembly GCF_000150535.2). Next base: position 458,324 of record NC_012116.1, read on the forward strand.
AAAGCAAGCCTTTCAAGCCAATCTCTTGATTCACATTCATGTGAAACCGTTGCAACCGATCCTGCATACCAATCATCTGCCGCTTACAGTAATGGCACTAAGCCAAGGTTTCTATGGATTCAGTCCTGTAGAAAAAAACATTTATTAGGGCAATTAAGTTAGTAGTGTCACCGGTCAATCCCTGGGACACTAGCGAGTCCGTCCTTCGTTTCATTCGTTGGTTTGTCTTCGGTTTGCTTTTCAACTCGGCCTTCTCTCGGGACTGTGGTGACGAACCTCACTCTCCTCGGTCAAGTGGTTGACCCGTCTGTCCAATAAGTTTACTAAGTGAATGGGAATCCGATAGTTCTACCAGCCTGGGAAGAGTAGTCAGAGGCAATTCGCTAATGTGGAGCTGTTTATATCGGCTTTCTTTCCTCCAACATGAAAGGGGGTTGAGCGGTGCGCATTCCTTTACGCATTCAGCTGACCTTTCCATTACCGTGGGAAAGGCTCACTCTCGGTAAAGCGGATGACTCATCTGGATAACAAACTGAATAAGCCGATGCGAGTCTAACAGTTCCACCAGTAAGGAAGGAACGGGAAGAAGCAGGCAAAGCAAGGCTTTCTTCTTTCTTTCAGAGTGAGAAAGGGAAAGCAAACGAATCGAAGCAGTCTTCTGCTAATAGGGCTCGAAAGCAAGAAAGGGAGGCTTGAAAGCTAACGAGGCTCGTCAATGGCTTGGCTTCAGGTCTATGTTATGGCGAATGGAAGCGCAGATTAGCAGGTGTCCGCTTGACTCAGTCATAGTCTAGCCGACCAACTGGTACGCACTCGAAGCCTATGTTCACTAGAGCAATTGAAAAAGGTATGGTAGTCCACGCATTGCACACTTTTTTCATCCAAACTGTGCACAAACTGGGCATGGTGATGGGAGCTAGGTTCAAGGTACAGAAGGATAGCCCTTCTATTTCTTTGCTGCACCATATGCTAATTCTACTTTGGAAGCACTGATTTGAATCTTCCTACTTTCTTTGCTGCACACGACTTTTTCACGGAGTCTGCTTCCACAGTTGCTTGAGCGACAACCACCTTGCGTCCCAACCTTCTTGCTTCTCGACTTTCTTTGGTGCCAAAGACCGATGACTAGTTAACCGACTCCTGGTCGACATGAGGAAGACAACTCTTCTTCTGGTAAAGTGGACGAGAAGAGCGAGTCTCTGTCTAACTACTCTAACCAGGAGGGGGGATGATAGGTGATGACAGGCCAATAGGAAGCTTGCTACGGTCTAGTCCGGACGGACCTGGAAAGCGCGATGGATATGTTCTCAGCCAATGCATCTTCTTGCTACCCGATTTTGACAATACAGATGTCGATAATCTGACCTTGGGCACAGACAACTATCAGTTATTTGCTTGCTTCCGTGTAAACTTACTGAATAGCCTTCGTACTTGATTTTAATGAACCTGTCTTTTTTCTTAAAATGATGGTGAGCTGTATTCCAAGTGAGAATCCATCCGTATAAATTGTTTCATAATCTATTCTATTGATGACACCTGTTGGATTACTTCCGAAAAGAAAGTCCTTAGTGTAGGTCTTTCCTCTCGAAAGGTTAGCTAGCTCGACTTCCTGTCCAGTCTGCCTTTGAAGCCTAGTTCCCATTTCCTTCGTGTAAGTGAAATTAGAAGAGTAGCCCGGTCAACTCCTTTAGAGGAATTGGAAGTATAAAACTAGACTCACTCTCCACAATTGGATGAATCAAAAACAGGCTACACTTAGATCGATTTTTCCAAAAGAAAAGAGACCTATTACCAGTCTTCTTTCTCTATTAGGTGCAACAAAGGAAGATCTAGGTGAGGTTGAGTGCTCGCTTTCTTCCATCGATCTCCGCTCTTTGGATTGATCACTTGTCAAGGACAGCCCGGAATTTCCGCTGACTGTCCAGCAACAGAGCCATAACATAAACAGTCAGTCATATTATCGGGCAACTCCATCCATGACAAGGTCTTGGTCTGGGGCTTCGACCCATAGAGAACAGGGTGGCTCTCAAACTTAAACACATGTGGTAGGGTCTCTCTTTGTGAGCATACCAACCCGAGTTGGATCAATGAGGATGGTGTGATCTGACCTCTCAATCGTGGGTTTCCCCATCCGAGGACTCCCTCGCCTTTTTCTTTCCTTTCGGCAGAGAAGAAGACGGAAAAACAAAAGGGGATATTCGTTTTTGAAACTCCAAGGAGGACGGGCATGACAGAGTTTGGCAAGAAGAATCCCTTCCTTTTTCGAAGACGACGAGCTGTCCACCTTCATTACCTAAGATGAAGAATTCTCACCCATGCTACGAGTCTGCGGTCAAGCGCAATCTGAGATCCCTCTTCGATAGACATGAACCAGGCGAGTCCGAATCCCTTTCTGTTTTGTCAGCTGATCCTACGAGCTTTCATGGAAAGCCTATATCTTATAGCGCGTACAAGAACAAGTGGTGGGCAATCTTCTCTGCGCTCTTTGACCTACCATAGATCCTTAGTGGTGGACCGATCGACCTCAAGCCCTATCGTCAAAGACAGACTCTTTTGGTGCAATGAGAGAGGTACTTTCAAAAAAGTCAGTGGTAGGTTGCTCTCGTCAAGGAGTAAGGCGAGAATCCAATCCAGGGAAAAAAGGTAGGGTAGAATCGCCGAGTCGTCTAGCACCGTCCCCTGCCTCAACTCCACAATCACAATCATTTGTAAAAAAAGGTGGTTTGCTGCTGATCCTTTCCCCGGCATTGGAAAGACCTGACAAAGAATCCTTAGATTGGGAAATGTGCTATATGGAGGTTTTTCTTATTGTTGACGTACTGACTCATGATCCGCTTATTGAGATCTATGATCCTCCGTGGGCATCTTCCTGCTACTAGTGATTCACTGTGCATTCTATCCATGGCTCGCGATATGCTCTTGCCGTAATTGGAGACAGCCAGGTCAATAGCGCTATTACCTTATTCTTGCAAAGCCCTTAGTCTTGCAAGAGACCATTCCCTCACAGTCGATGCTTCTTATTCACTTCATCTGCACCTTCTTGCTACAAAAGAAGGCTAGGCACCTTTGAAACTAGGAATCTTCTAGTAAGATGGCAGGCAAAGTCTAACAGCCTATTCTATTCTGAAAGTTGACTATAGGCTAGATTCGATCTCGAAAGTTCGAAGTATTTGCCGCTGTTAAAGGTCTTAAAAGCTCTCTCCTTTTCGTTTAGTGCAAAGGACCCTATTCCATTTTGTTCTATAGAAAATTCCTAGTGAGTTTCCTTCACTCGGAGTTCTTTCTTCAACTCTGCTTTGCTTCTCTTGCTAATCAGTAGCCAGACTTACCTAATTAGGAGAAGAAGTCCTAGGGGTGCGGTGCGGTCGATTCGTCTTGCCTTGGCCTGCCCACTCTATTTATTAAGGGCTTGGCTGATCGAGAAAGCGTTCAATCTCCTCCTCGCTTACCTTTCTTGGTCACAGCTAAGAGTTCTTTACTTTATTTCGTCTGGAAAACCCTGGCGTGATCTCACCAGAGAAAGACGAGTTCTCAGCTCCCAGTCAACGGTCCAGGTCCTAAAACTACCGCCTTTGCCTTTGCAGCGGATTCCATGGCATCTTACTCCGCACCTTGATTTGCTACGGGATAGGACCTAACATAAGCATTTCCCTTTGGCCTGCTTCCAGAGCTTCTTTCCCCAGGAAGATGGGCATATTCATTTGTTGGCGAGCTCTTGCCTGTCTGCTTCTAACTTGCTTCCTTTCCAGTCATTCCTCTCTCTTCCGTTCGACCAGTCTTTCTTTCCATACAGTGATTTGCTTCCCTACTAGGTTCTCTCTCTTAACTGGAACCGCTGAATGACATCCAGCCTTGGGCTCTGGAGTTCATAGTTGCTCAACAAGCTAACCCAGCTGAAGGAAGGGCTTTGAATCCTATAGCCTACTCTCCTTTTGAGTTTTGTCTTTCGAATGAAGCTTACAATTGAAGAGGTCAGTGAGAAGCTTGGTTGTTTTGCCTTAAGTACCGCTTCTTGGACCAACGTATTGTATTTGATTTATATTAGAATTTAGCCTATTTTGCTTTAGAGACATACTATGGAGTTTTCTATTCATCTGAAGGAATCAACCCACATTACCATTACTGATTATATCTACCAGACTATACTCATTCATTTCTCATTCCTGGGAAAAGAAAGAAGCAGATAACACAGGACTCTGCTAAGTGGTAGAAAATGAAATAAGAAGGAGGTTCTCTTATAGGGTAGCTAGGAGTGAGCCTTCGGCGAGTAGTTCTTCCTTATCTGGTAGTCAGTTTTGCTTAGGCAAGGAAGATCCCTCGCTTTGACCGAAAACAAGATCGCGTGAGTGAAGAGAGGAGCGAAGCAGATCGACGAAAGAAGAGGTAGGTTCTTCCTACAGCCATAAAGGGGCTTCCCCTCGACTATGTACCTTACCAGCCCTTGACAACTGAAGGTCCACGTCTAAGAACATTCGGACTGGGTGAATAGACTCTTGTTCCCCCGGTGCGAAAGCAGTTGCTTCCCTAGTTTGAGAAATCCTCAATTGGGAATCAAGACTCCCCTTCCCTTAGCTTCTTATCTACCTTTGGTCTTCAAGACCTCTAGGACGTGTAGAAAGATCTTTTTTTTTTGAGGATGGATGTCCAGCCCTAGTTCCTAACTTCGACATCTCGCTTTCCCTTCCATCCTTAACCGAGAACAATTCAGGTGCACTCTCGTCGTTCTGCTTGGAAGCATACTGATTTCATTTGCGACTGATAAGTATGAAATCATCCCTACTTTTTGGAACAAGGGCCTGGATCAACATATGGCTGAGACCTTGAATGCCTTCGAGACTATCAAAGTCAAACTATCCTAGTTTTGAACTCACTAGCCTCATTACATGGAGCAAAGCACTCTCTATCAGTGACTGTCCATCCCCTGGTCTAGCCAATTCCTTCCAGTTCAAATCGGGAGAAGGGGTCCTCTCCTATCTTTTGATTAGGAAAGAGGGGGTAGCGACTCTAACGAATCTAATGCTGCCCACTCAAGCTAAAAGCTAGTCGAATGCTACTGCCCTTACTAAAATGAAAATCTCTTTATATTGGTACCCTCGGGTCGGGGGAAAGAGTAAGAACAAAAGATATAAGACTGCATCTTCCTTTTGGTCGCAGCTAAGCATTCGTTCCCAGTCGACAAGAGAAAGAACTGCTTCTTTTCTTCAACAAAAGACAAAACCGCCATGCGCCATTCTTCTTTCTACAGAATATTTAAAAATGGGCGTATCATTAAGGTAAATGAGTGTTAGTGGCCATATGAGGTAGTCCCCCCGCTCATTCTCCTTGTTCCTGTAAAGTTGAAAGTCGTACCCAGGAACCGTGGTTTTCAAAATCCCCATGAGCCTTTCCTCTGTCTCCACTCATCCCCTTTTCAGCTATTGTGGTACTCAGAAAGATTCTCTTTTTGTCCCGAGACTTTACCCACTTCCCCATCCCCTTCCCCTGAAATTGGCTATTTCTTTTATTGCTACTGCTAGCAGTAGCACTACCGTCGCTTCTGATCTCTCTGCTATCACCCCATTGGATAGCCTTTCAGTGGCCTTCAGGAGTGGTAGACGCGGAGCCTTTTGAAGCTAATTCTCAAGCAGCTCATTCTCTTTCTGTGGCATTTGTCCTTTCTTTCATCCCGTGTACTTCTCTTTCTTTTTCGAGTCTTAAACTAGGAAAATAGTCGATAGAAAACTCTTCCTTGGTACGAGGGGAATTGGGGATTGAAAGTCTCTAGGTACCAAAGGCCGATGAAAGCCTTTCCAAAGGAATTAGGTTAAGTTGCCTACATGGCTACTTATAGCAGCTCCCGAAGATCAGGAATAGCCTTTACTGCCAACCAACCTTTCCTCTTTCTTTGAGTGTGCTTATGTGTGTGTCTTCTTCTTCTTTTTAGTGGGCTTCGAGGAGCTTTCTTCCGACTGGGGGCTCTCTGCCATCGGATGCCAGTCATATTATTGACAGCTTTAAGCAGCTTCATGGATTTCTTGGAAATAACTAGCTGTCCCTCGGGTATTTCGGGTGGCCTTAGTACTTCAGAAGCTTCATCAAGCGCCTCCCAAAACACCTTTTCATTCCCCCGAGCCACTGTGACAAGTTAGTGTGCTCAGAGGGTTTGTCCAAGAGGAATTCTTGGAAAGGCGCCTGCGGCCCTGATATTGTTTTTCCACCCAATCCTTTAAGACATAGCAGTCTTCTAAGGGATGGCTTCCTAGTCTTTGGGGGAGTTGCATCAGGAAAACTCCATTTGCTCTCTTTCATGCATGACCAGGTAGGGAGGCCCCCTTTATCTTAGTCACACACTCTCTGTTCTTTTTTGCCTTTATATCTGGCTCGGCAGTTGAGGTCACTCTTCTTAGTTAGGTTCGCTCTTATTCTCATTGAGGGCTTCTCGATCATTTTTATGCTTTCTTCTCTCTGGCATGGTACCCTAGCTCTTCTTCTTTTTACGGTCTCTCCCGCATTTAGCGGAGAACTCTAGATTTGAGTAGGTAGGAAAAAGCAAATTGATCCTATTTTTGGTTGAGCGACGGAAAAGTCGTGTCGGGCTTTTTCAAGTTTCCTAAAAAGAGAAGCTTAAAAAGTAGTCAAATCAATCAGCCCATGGGTAAGAAAGATTAGGCCCTAAGTCAATCTAACGTTTTCTCCAT
>NC_012116.1:470000-476890 GCF_000150535.2 Carica papaya
AACCAGTAATCCAGCATCTATAAAATATCTGTTAATTATGGAATTGATTTCAGATTTCAGTCAGAGTGACCGCAAATATTTCATCTTTCATAGTAAACTCTCTAGTAGCGTTAAGAAGTCTCTCTCCCAATACGAATACAGGTATAAATCATAGTTCTTTTCCTTTAGCTCTTACACTAAACTAAGTAGAGTCTATATCACCGTAGATGCTGAGATAGAAAGCTTTCACTTAGCCCTCGGGCTGTGAACCATTGTCACTCGTATGGATGTATGTACCTCCACGCCTAGAAGAGAGCTTTCACTGGGGATTCAAAAAAGACGGGGGTGATATTGGCATGTATTCCCCACGGAGAAATTCCCATTGAGAGTATACATACGTTTACCTCTATTCTTATACCTGGCGTTCGCTGTCATAAGACAGCCTTGGTCTTCCTCCCACATTGATTTTTTTCAAAGACAATGGATTTTCTGCTAACAGCGGATTCTATTCCGAGAAAAGCATCTCGAAAGATCAAAATCACTCTTATCTTATAGTCTTCTTAGGCTCTGGTGCAAGCTCCGCTATTTAATGAAAATCTTTTCCTGTCGATTGATTAAATTAAAAGACTCTTTTAATAGGTCTCAGGTATCACCTATCACCCTATTTGGCCTTCTTTCAAAGGATCTGGGTGAGCCTCATATGTCATTGGCATTGAGATTCACATGGCCTTTGTTTTCATCTACCGCTATGCCCCTTAGGCTATTAAGGATCGCCTTTCGCCGGGTGTGATTACAGAATCCTAGATGCGGAGCTTGCCGGGTATTTCCAATATGGCTAATTCCTTTGGTTGGATTATCATCCTTCCTCCCTGCCGGCTTCCACTGAGCCATAGGTTGGTGACTTGGCCGTGCTAGTTGCTGCAATGGCCTCATCCTGGGCAACTAGTTGAGGCATATTCATATTTAGTTATCCCAACGCTTTGCAACTAGTCTGATAGCGGAGTTAAGCTTAAATCAATTCCATTCCTTTCCGTGCCGGTCAGCTAGGCCCACTAAGGCTAAGTGATAGAGTAAGGTGCGAAGCAAAGTCATATCGTAGTCAGTTAAGCGAGATGGAAGAAAAAGACTCTAATAGTTATCCTTCTCTTTCTCGATGCGGATCACAGCCTAGTTTCGTAGCCAAGGGAAGGCACGAAGGGTAGAAGAATCAGTCTAAGGCTATGCTCTGGGTTCTGGGAAGGTAGTTCAGTCACCCAGTTCAGTCACACCCGATGGATAAGCAGTGATTCCTCTCTTAGCATCTTACCCGGCAAAAAGCCTTAAAGAAAGAATTCATAACTGGCTAAAAGCATAGTGGATTTCTTCCTGCTACCATTGCTAATGAATCAACTGGTATTGGACAGCTCTCAAAGGCAAGGGGGGATTACTCTTAACTAAGAAAGCCTAAAGGCTATCCAGCTTAAGGATGAAATTCTTTAGAAGGAAATAGCCCGTCGGTAGTTCTGCAAAGGCAGAAGGAAAAGGCTTAGTCACCAGTTTCATACGAACTCACGAAGAAGGAAGGATGCCAAAAATCCCGACTTCTCTCGTCTTAGTGTAGTGGAACTCAAATACCCGAGTGAAGGAAACTCAATAGTCAGAGTGGGGGCAACTCACTGATTTTCCTGGGGTTAGGGGAAGGAAGGCCAGAGAATCTAGACCCAAAGGACTACTTCTCGTGATGAGCTATTTGAAGGAATCTTCCGCTGTATGGCCTCTTAAGCTTCTGCGAATATCTTTCCCTTTGAGTTGTAATTTCACAATAGGAACCGCGAACAGCTCTTTGCCTTTAGCCTGGCACTTGCCATTTCCTCAGCTGCTATTAGGATAATAACCGATGTTCTAGAATCTAGTGAGTTCGATTTTCACAACAGCTCAATTCAGGGATAGAAGAGGAAGCTCTTGCTCTCGGTGTGATAGGAAGAGGTAGTCATAAACTCTTTATCCGCTTTGAATAGGAATAGCCGCAAAAGCCCTTTTCTTTTACCTTGAACCAGTTTCAATCTGATAAATCAAAGTAGCAGGCAAGCAAAGTCCTATACCCGAATTACACTCCAGAAAGGAATTGCAAGCTCATTGAACGAGTCGAGTCCGGTGCTCTTGAATTTGCTGGTATTGAACTGCTTTCAAGCATAAATAGGCAAAGGAAAGGGAATAATGAAAAAGAAACCAATACCTAGAGGGGACCTCTTTATATGGCCTAAGACTTCATATCATAAATGACCCTTTAAGCTTTTAATAAGCAATTTAGAGATTTCCTCTTAGCAGCCTTGACTTAATTCTTAATTCAGCCCGTATCCTTCTATTGGATTGGATACTGGAAATAGGCTTAGGCCAGCTCTAGTAGAGGGGATTTTCGGCGTAAGATCTTCTTCCTTCCCTAAGCCTTTTTTCAATATGAATGGAAACTGAAGACGATACGCCGCGGCGTATCGTCTGCTTCGTCGGAGCAAGGTCTCATTGGTAAAGTGTTAAGTGTGTTTTCTTTTCTATTTATTTCATACTTTTTCTCCTTCAAAGGGAGGGTCTTTTACGAAGACACAGGGGAGTTGGTATGAAACGGAAACCGGAACTAAATATGACAAAGGCATTAATGGATACTGACCTTTCTAAAAGCACATTAAGGCAGTATATACTGCTTACTTTGATTCATGCAGAACAAAGGGAAATGGTAGATAAAAGGGAAGTCATAGAAAGAATAGCATCTCTTTTTATCTGTAGATCCATAGTCTTATCAACAGAAAAGCACGAGGACGGACAAGGAGAGCATTTCCATGTAGGAATCTGGGCCACAAATGCATTCTCCAGCTCTTTGAGGAACAGATGGAAGATGAGGGTGAGGACTCCGAAGATGAGCCTGAAGCTCAAAACAAAGCTCAAACCATAAAAAGAAGAAAAAGTGTTTTTCTCGACAAAAAGGAAAGAGCTTGTCTAACCCGTCTAAGCTCCTTTTTTTCTCAATCATATGAGACGGTCCTTAGCGCAATTAATGTGCAAAGAAGTACTAGAATACATGAGAATGATTATGCAATGTGGCCCCTCGAAATCAAAATCTATCCCCAGTCGGGGGAGGAGGGGGAAGCGCAGATTTTCCCTCTCCTAGTGCGTAACTGTCCGCATGATATAGGACCCGTGAGAGAGCGGCTATGCCATGAATATATGACTCTTAACAGCTTTGTTTTTTAATTACTCAAGACAACCCGAGTAGAAACTCTTAAGTGCGAGATTTCCCTCTCAAGAAATGGGGAGACCCGCGACTGGAATCTCGATTGCTGACAAATTCTATGCTAATCCTGATTAGTAGTCTGGGACTTCTCATTTGGGTGTAAGGGTGCTTTCTCTGGGGCCCCTTCTGCCCTAGCCTGGTCTTCTCCTTTAAGGGGAGGGAGTGATTGACGGGTGTTGATCACTCCTTCCTTTCCTTCAGTTTAGAATGAGTGAGTCGTTTTTGGCGAAAATCCCCTCTACAGCCTTAGCTTGACTACAGGCGAGAGGAAAGACACTACTCCTATTCTGCTAATAGTTACCCACGTAAGAAAGAACTACGCTTGACTACAGGAACTACAGCAAAGGACTTCAACTTAAGAAGACGGATAACCGGACTCGAAGGACTGTAAGGTCAGAAGATTGCCTTGCAAAGAAAAGAAAGTTGACTTACTTGATGCTTTAAAGAAGTGAATATAAGCCTTAAATCCTGCACTTATTCGTTTAGTAGATTCCCCGCTTTCCTTACCTTAACCGGAAGATAGATCGAAGAGAGGGGGTGTATGACTGAGCTTCTCCTTTAGTAGAGCCAATGCCTCCTCTCTCGCTGCTACTGAGCGTCATGCTGAGCTACCTCATTCTCTTCCTGTTGAGGTGGGAAAGCCCTCATAACTTCTATTCAATCAGTTTAGTTTGAAACCCCTGGTCGAGCTTCTTTCTTCTGCTTCTTCTGTTGATTCCCCAGTTTTGGTTGATTCTCTGGTATCTGGTCTTGCAGCTGATCTTGCAGCTCTTCTCTTTTCCACTCAGAAGCTGGTATTCAATTAGCTTAGCTGGGGAGAAAAGAACGGAAACAAAGAAGAAGGTAGGACGCTAACCTTGCTTTCAGTAATGGTAAGAGTGGCAATGTGTCCTTCTAGCAATGTGCCCCTTCCTTGTTTTGTTGGGTTACACCCTTCCTTTGTCAACACACCTATAAAATAGGGTAGGGAAGGAATGAACCTTTGGGCGAGTTCTCCCTAAACTACTTATTAGTATAGCCAGCTCCCATACTCTCCTGCAACCTGAAGTCGAAAGAGAACCGCAACGTCAGCTCTTTGAATGAAACTCTGCAACTGTTTTGCTTAGTCGAGTTCTCCTACAAGACTGTGATGAAAGAGGTTTCTGTCGAGGGAAACGACTGCTTAGTCGAGTATCTCCGCACCTCTGCTTGAAGAAGATTCCCTTGCAACTTCATCTACTGAAATTGACATCTTACAAAAACTTTCATCTCCAACTCTGAACTCCAAGACTGAACTCCTACTCTAGCTACTACTTTATGCCCCTCGCCTTAGCTTCTCTTACTTAACGCAATTTCAATAGTTAAGAAAGGAACTCTTTATGGGAGTTCTTCACTCAGAAGAATCAGACTCAGACTGAGCTTCATTGCCAATCCTGTGAGCATCTTCTTCGAACCTCGACTTTGAGTTCCTAGTCGCATCTTCGAACTCGGATTCGTTCCTTTTCTCAGATTCATTCCACTCCTTTCTCTTTTGCTTCTGTGCTATTCTGTTACCCCCCTCGTCCTAGTCCTATAGTGAACCTTTCCCCTCTTCTCCTTCTTGCTAAAGATCTGGCAGAAAGGGGAGATCCCCTTGCAAAGAAAGAAGGTTTAGCTCCTTGTTGAGGAAGCATCCAACGCAGCTTCTTCTGCGAACTCTTCTGCTGCAGCAGAAGAGTTCCGATCCTTTAGATCCGATGCAACAAGATCCGCTCTTTCTCTGGCTCCCTTACTTGAAACCTTTTAGTCGATCTAGTCAGTCAAACAGTTTTCAACTCCGATCCTTTCAGCCCTAGTTTCGCTGTAAGCCAACGCCTTTAGTCGATCTGGTTGTTAGTCTCCTTCCTCTTTAGTCTAGCTGACAGCTTTTCCCTTGACTCGCCTCTATGCGCCTGCTTTCCGAAGTCAATATTCTCTCTTTCCTCTAAGTCGAAAGCGAGTTCCGTTCCCTCGTTTACTGCTTTCCGAGAAAGATATGCCCCGGTATTAAATTAAAGAAAGTAGGGTTCCAAACCTTCCACGGCAAGTTTAGGCTTAGGAAGATTTTCTCTTTGTTCCATCTAGTGAAGTAGATTCAAATTCCGGTGAAGAGAAGAGTTCAACTCCGATAGCTACAGGCCTTAGCCCCAAACTCAGAAGATATCCCAAACTTCTCTCTCCCTACCGCTACCGGTCAAGCTTCTTTTGATATGGAGCTTTCCCCGGATTCTCTTGAGGTCGGGGTTGAAGAATCTGGGTACTCCACAATGGCTTAAGCCTTTAGCTACGGCTGTTGGGGCAAGTCAGTCTTTAGCAGCCTAAACAAAAACTAAACAAACCTTACTGCCGGAAGGCAGGAGTCTTCCCCACCGAAATAGTTATTCTCGGAAGGAGGGAAATGACATAAGAGGGGATTCCCACTCTCTTCTCTGGTATTGATGCCACCTCAAAACCTATATTCTCAGAAGCTTTCCTCTTAGTTACCAGGGACAAAGATGATTTTTGATCCCTAAAGAGGGAGATAGGGGGCTGAAGGAGGGTCACATAGAATAGCTAGGGTGCAAGTCTTCTATATGGTTAGGTTCTTCCCCACGGAAGAGCTCCGCTGTCACCTAAAAGACTGCAATTAGCCTATCGGATAGAACTCTTTATGAGGATGTGACTACAGTAAAGAATTCATGGATAAAAGATGCACATAGGTCGGCTCACCGCTGTTGGTTGTTATGTTATAAATACATATCTGCTGGCGCACCTTTCATTCAATATCTCTTTCCCCGTCTGCTCTGTCTGAGATGGATCTTCCCGCTCGCATTAAACCCATGGCGCTTCCCGTTTTTCTTTCTTTCGTTCGTTTTAAAAATGGGGGAAGGATTGCATTCAAGGAAGTTGATTGATTAAAGTGAAAAGTGACTATGTATTTTCTTTTCTTATTAAGATAGGGTTAATTAAAGAAAGTCATTCGTACCATACTCTTTCAATCAAATACCGCTGGTAGATCTTGGTAAGTAAGTATTAGTATTATATATATATATTACATCTGTCTCTTGCACCTCTCTTTTTGTATGTGCTTTAGCCCTGATTGCTAAATTTGTTACAGAAAGAGAAAGAGATTCGTCTTGCTTATGTGCTTGCTCATTGGATTGAGTGTGTGGTAGAGACTTTTGACCGAACTGCTCTTTGCTTCACCAAATATGCTGTTCTCTTCTATTTATTATAGAATCATTTTTAAGTCACTTCGTTAGTGTTCCGGGAAAGCAAAAGATTGAACAAAAGATTGACTATATTAAACAAGCAAGCACGAAAATCAAAGCTGTTCTTTTTATATAAGTAACGGCCCAGTACATTGAAAGTTCCTATGTATAAAGATTGATTCTAAAAAGAAGTCAGAGTTCCTTCGGAATTGTAACCTCCCATTGCTCTATCGGAGATAGCATGCAGCCCATAATGGGGACAGATATATAGAAAGTGTGCAGTGAGGGAGGTAGTCAGTCTTTACTTAACTCGACCCAAGCTTGACTTAGTAGCCCCAGCAATGCCCAAAGACTCCCATGCCTTTCTTGGTTGGACCATCCTAACCAGCGATTTCCGTCTTCCATCATTGGATGAGTCAGAATCAGTCTCTCAATCTTTTTTTGGGGGGGAGCAGAGC
>NC_010323.1:5000-10000 GCF_000150535.2 Carica papaya
GGGGATAAATAGATCTATTTATCTATGATCGAATTATATTTGTTCGATACACTATTTGTCAATATGATTGTGAATATTCAATATGAAGAAAAGAATAAGAATATAAAAAAAGAAAATAAATAAAATAAACAAGCTTAATCTTAATCACTTGTTTTGTTAGTTGTTAATAGATTTACAATGAAAGAAAACCACCCCAGCGAGGGTGATGTAAAAAAAATTATATTTTTTTAGACCAATTGCTTCATTTATTCACTTGATTTTTGTTTCTATGTAATTTATTCACTTGATTTTTTTTTTCTATGTAATTTATATCAATCAAATTATATCAATATCAATAAAATCGATTTTCGTAAAATCGATTTTATTTCATTATACATTATAGAAGACGATATTCTCTAGTAGGAATAGAATACTAAATAGGAAGACTAAATAGGTATGAATAGAGCAAAAGAGGGGGGAAAGAGTAGAGAAATCTTTATACAAAGCTATATACGAGTTATCCACCCCCCCCCCTTTTTTTTTATTTCATTAATTGACTTTCGTTTGATTAAGATTAAGTTCCATAAAAACCCCCGCCTTCTTTGAAATATCATAAACAGTTTCTGTCGGTTGAGCACCCTTTTTAAGGAAATCTAAAATTGCAGGAACATTTAAATAGGTTTGATTATTTATCGGATCATAAAAACCCACTTTCCGAAGATCCCTTCCTTCTCGTCGGGATCGAACATCAATTGCAACGATTCGATAAACGGCTCATTGGGATAGATGTAGATGAATACTACCCCCCCCCCTAGAAACGTATAAGAGGTTTTCTCCTCATACGGCTCGAGAAAAAAAAAATGATTAGAAATTATGTCTATGTATAAAATTAGAATGTCAAATAGATTCATAAAACCACCAAATCAGTTAGACATTTAAGTCCTAAATTCTTCTTTCTTCTTTTCTTTTTCGAAAAAGAAAAGAAGAAAAAAGTATTCATACTCTCATAACTCAAGTTGGATAAGTTTAAAATAGCTCAACGGAAAACCCCTTGGCATTTCAGTTATTGAGTAGTCTTTAACCCCTTTTTTGTTTGTCTCGTTTAGAATAGAATCTATTTTGATTCTGATCTAGTTGTTTAGACAATTGAAAAGGGTATTTCCTTGTTCCAGGATCCTTTATGGTTGCTTTGAATCATTGGGTTTAGGCATTACTTCGGTGATTTTAAATCGTTTTAAAAATGGCAGCAACAAGCCCTTTTTTTTTTTTTGATTTCTTTCTTTCAAAAAATCATACGAACGCTTAATTCACACATGATACACCTTAGATCGAAAGAGTTTTCGCAATTTCAACAAATTTTCCTTATGGATTTGAAAATTGCTTGAAACCGATCCTTTCGATTTCTATATCGAAAATATACTTACAAAGTTTTTCCAACTTATTGATTGGCACTAACCCTAGATCCTTACCCTTGAGAAGGGAATAAATACTTTCTCCTCGAGCTCCATCCTGTACTATTTTTTACATTACAACCCAACAAAAAGAGGGTTTTCTAGTAGAACAAAGAATGTCGAGCCAAGAGCACCTTTATTCCTGTATAATATAAAGTGGTGGAGGTCAAAATCCACAGCAGATCATGTCCTTCAATTCAAGTCGCACGTTGCTTTCTACCACATCGTTTCAAACGAAGTTTTACCATAACATTCCTCTATTTTGGAACCAGTATGTAATTGATTCAATTTTGGAATCATGAATAGTCATTGTTCGATCGGTACATAGTAATCTATACTTTTTCCTTCTATATGAAGAAATGAAGAAAAAAAATAGGGCATTTATGAATAAAAAGTCTCAGTAAGAATTGAAATTCATTCTATATTTTATTGTCTAATTCTATATTTTATTGTCTAAACGCAATGGATATTTCATTCTATGGATGGAAAATCGATATTTCTATCAAAATCTAGATTTATATATTCAAAATATAGATTTATATATTTAAATATATAACTGATTTTGATTTCATTCTTTTTATTTAATAAAAATCTTTTTTTTTAAGCAACTAATTAAAATATGAATAAATATGAAAAAGCGGGGCATAGACTGCACTGAAATGAAAAGCCCCTCTGACTTTTTAAAAATTACAACTCTTGTAATCTATGTTTCCATCTTGCCCGGATTACAAGTAGATGTTATTTGAAATCAATGCAAGTGATGAAAAATAAACGATTCTTCCCTCTGAATCATTAAAAATTAGAAACAAGAATCACATTCTCCCCAATATTTGACTCTTAAACGAAACAGAAAGTTGTTCAAAAGGACAATATTTATTCTGTAATGAAATATTTATTTTGTAATGAGTAGGCTCTGGGACGGAAGGATTCGAACCTCCGAATAGCGGGACCAAAACCCGTTGCCTTACCACTTGGCTACGCCCCATTTAGATTTTTATTCAACACTAATAAACACTAATATTGTTAGTGGTTGTTCGTCAATTCCAGTCCAAATATCTATCAAATTGATTAGATTGGTGCTGAGATTTTGACATGTGTAGATATAAAATAAAATGAAATTTATTGATCATTACATAGAATTCAATTAAGATATTGTATGAAAGTCTAATTTATTCTATTCTCTTGTGAGAATTGAAGGATTTTTGATTGAGTGAGTTCAAAGAAGTATTTTTAGTCTACCTTACTTTCCTTTCTTCATTTTTCCCTTATATCAATAACATATTAATGTTATCAATAACATTATATTAACTCAATCAAAATACAATTATCTACAAGAACAAAATATTTGTTATGCTTAATATATTTAATTTGATCTGTATCTGTTTTAATTCTGCCCTTTTTTCGAGTAGTTTTTTATTCGCCAAATTGCCCGAAGCCTACGCTTTTTTGAATCCAATCGTAGACGTGATGCCAGTAATACCTGTTCTCTTTTTTCTCTTAGCCTTTGTTTGGCAAGCTGCTGTAAGTTTTCGATAAGATCTTTAATACTGTCCTAGAAAGATTCATGATTTATTCGAGAAAAAAAAAATTCTAACAATTGAGAAGATCAAATAAGTCTTACAGTATAAACGAACCCTCAATTCAAACATTGTGAAATTTTTTTGGTACCACTAAAAATCTGGATCATCCCATTTCCTCATTTTGACCCCCTTTTTTCACTGAAAGAGAAAAAATCTATTAGAGTACACCACAACACAATATCTAATTGTTGGTATGAAAAAAGAAATTTCTAATATGAAAGACTCAACTCTTCTTACACATGCATTTTAAAAAACTCTTTTCTAGTTTATTTAATTTCTCGAAATTCTAGAAATCGCTTCATTTATTGGTGTCAAAATAAATAGGATATGTGGTATAAAAATAGAGAATCTATTCTCTTTTTTCCAAAAATAAAGATAAGATCTTGGAGATTGTGTAATGCTTACTCTCAAACTCTTTGTTTACACCGTAGTGATATTCTTTGTTTCTCTCTTCATCTTTGGATTCCTATCTAATGATCCAGGACGTAATCCTGGACGTGAAGAATAAAAAAATAAGGGTTTTCTTGCTTTTTTTTTTATATTGATTTTTAGAAATGTTATAATCTTATTAGAATTTTATCTATTCCACATCATCAAAAAAGGAAACGGAAAGAGAGGGATTCGAACCCTCGGTACGAATAACTCGTACAACGGATTAGCAATCCGACGCTTTAGTCCACTCAGCCATCTCTCCTAATTGAAAAGGGGTAATTACTATGTTACATTACACAAAAAGTAATGCTTAAAAAAAAAAAAGGGAAAGCCCTTCTTTACTTTTTTATACTTTACTTTTTTTTGTATAGATTATTATTTTATAGATTATTATTTTAATATTATATTATATATATATAACTTTTATCAGCAATTCCATTTCGATATAGGTATAGAAAAGGCTCGAAAGAGATATATCAAATAAAAATATAAAAAAGAAGAATATTTCTTTGATTTCGTCTCGTCAAAAAGGGTCTTTTTTGATTTCCACAGCCTGGCCTGGCAGTACCCAGCCGGGCCTTTTTTTTTGTACAATGAATGATAGAAAAAATGATTCATTTGATTTCAAAAAAAAAAATGGGCTTGTTATTGGAGTGAAACAAGAATCAGAAGCATAAGAATAAGAAGGACTATTACCATTCTTATGGTAAAGAATCAAAGTGTCATTTATATTCTTTTTTTATTTACATTTATTTAATATTTAATTTTATAAATAAAAATTTTATTCTTATTACTTATTATATAATATATAATATAAAATCTTTATTATGTTGTTATTTATTTATTATGTATTATGTTTTTAATATATTTTATATTCTAATTCTATTATTATTATTATATAATAATAATATATTTTAATAAAGAAAAATAAAAATAAAGAAACTATGGATTCTTGCCAATCTATTTTGAATATTTTTATGTTATGAATTAAGCCCTTTTGCCAAACCTTATCTATCAAAATTCCTCCCACAAAAGAAAAAAAAAGACCTTGTTATTTAGTTATTAAAATAAATAACTGAAATGAGTCCTCTTTTACTAATTTCATTAGGTTTGTTGACAAAACACGTCAATGCTCAAATTTTCGGGATTTTTTCTGATTCTATTTTGATTACGCCGGATTACCTTGTTCGACAAAAAGTCCATTTTGATACAATAATCGCATTGTAGCGGGTATAGTTTAGTGGTAAAAGTGTGATTCGTTCTATTAACCCCCTTAATAGTTAAGGGGTCTTTTGGTTTGATTCATCTTACGATCAAAAACTTTATTTCTTAAAAGGATTTAATCCTTTACCTTTCAATAAAAGATTCGAGGAAGAATATACATTCTCGTGATTTGTATCCAAGAGGCAATTATAAATTGAGAAATTGGATTATGAAATTACGAAACATAATTTAGGAATTGGCTCACTATTTCCAATTGAATAAGTATGAGAAAAAGATCCATGGATAAAGAGAAAAAAGTTTCTTTCTAATCGTAACTAAATCTTCAATTTCATTT
>NC_010323.1:27500-32500 GCF_000150535.2 Carica papaya
ACATCTTTGGTGAAAGAATTTTTTTTGTAATTCCTTACATAAGGATTCAGAAAATATTGGATCTCCGCCTACACAAGAAAATTGTTGATAAAACTCCAAAATGGCATTTTCTTTTGACCCAATTTTTTTTTTCTCCTTATCGGTTAAGAAAGACAAGAAAATTTCAGGGTAGCAAACATTCTCTAGAATTTCTCTTAGATTCGAACCCATAGCTGATGATAGAACTAAAATAGATATTTTCTGTTTCCTACTCACACGAGCCCATATCCTTGCTTTTTTATCAATCTCTAATTCTAACCTTCCTCCCCAATCTGATATTATAGTGCCGGTATAGACCGAAATTCCGTTATGATCCAATTCTGACCGGTAATAGATACCAGGGCTTTGTAATATTTGATTAATCACAATTCTGTATAGTCCGTTTACTATAGAAGTTCCAAGGGAATTCATTAGAGGAATGTTTCCAATAAAAATTGTTTGTTCTTGCATATTCCTACTGGTTTTCCAAATTAACCCCGCGGATACATATAATTCAGAAGAATATGTGAGTGATTCATATACAGCATCTCTTTCTTTTATCAACGGTTCTACCAATTGATATGTTTCCACAAATAATTGAAATTCAATTTCTTGATCTGTATCTTCAATTTTTGGAAACTTATAAAGTTCTTCCGTTAAGCCCTGATCAATAAACCTACAAAATCCTTCAAATTGTATCTGATTCAACCCAGGTATTGTAGACATTCCCTCATTTCCATCCCCGAGCATTTTTTTTTTGAATTTCCCCCATTTATCGAAAAAATCCCATTTCTCATTCTTTATGGAATCATACGCATATAATTCCATAAAGAAAGAATGGGATTTCTATTCTGTTTACTGAATCACATGAAATTTTACCCAACTACATATATATATGTAATGTATGAAATACGTATGGTATGAACGGAGGAAGAAAGATTATACTCAAATTGCAATTTATAACAGACAGATACAAATGGAAAAGAATTGATAAATGTCACTTAGACTCATGGGTTTTTTATAGAATATCAAAACAAAAAAAGTAATTCAATTTCTACCATTATTATGATATTACATATTCCAGTCCGATTGGATCCGAGAAAAAGAAATGTATTTATGATTTGATCTGTTTGCAAAGATAAAGACATAATAATCAGAAAGAATAAATAGAAAGTTGATTTTTCTAGCACTTGACTTTTTCGTGTATTCCATTGTTCGAAAAATGATTCGCAGAGAAAAGATATATTTTGACCTTTTTTTTAATAGAATTTTTAGAATATCATTGAACTGCGTAAGAAAGCTTGTATTTCTTTTATTTATTAAAATGTGCAGATATTTACGTCTTTCTTTCTTCCTTTATTGCATTACAGTTCTATTCGGGCCAGCACATGCCGTACTCTACCAAAAATTCCTATTTTCTCTTCAATCTATTTCAATTTATTCAATGCAAAATTGAAGCACGACAATGAATGGGCAATTACATATTGTATACTATACAGAGAAAATACCCCATTAGGTAGCTATAGTTATATACCAACTTATACTCCGGGGTTTACATATACTCATAATTGCTGTTATAATTGAAATTGAGAAGGATTTTTTGATTGTGAAAATTGAAAAAAAAAAATGAATACTGATTAGTTATGTTATATATCCATTTTGGATTTTCTTATATCATTAGGTAAACACAATTTGAAATTCAAATACAAGAACGGTCATGAATTTACAGTCAAGAGTTAATGGTTCCAGTTTGTCCTGAAGTTTTGCTTTTGTGACTGAAAATCCACATTTTATTTTTCAATAGAAAAAGAGGGGGAAGATTTTCATCTAGTTTGTATCGTTTTGGCGATATGGCCGAGCGGTAAGGCGGGGGACTGCAAATCCTTTTTCCCCAGTTCAAATCTGGGTGTCGCCTGATTAACAAAAGACTCGAAATCCCCTATCCTGTTTTGCTGATATAACTCACAAAATTTTCCCCAGCAAAAGCAAGTGTAGGAAAAAGACTCGTGATACTTTCTTGATTCTAAACCTATGGAGGTTCTGTTCTCTAAAGTGTTGTAAATTCTTGCGTCTAGGATTCAAGGAAAGCTTAGAGTAGTGGAATGGAATCGGTAAATCCTGATATGCTCGCCTTTCTACTACTAATGTAGTGTCTATTGCCTGAGTCTTGAATCTTGAATCTTGAATTCGATTGGATATTCAGAGGGGGAATCTAATTAATAGTCGTGGAAAGGACAGAAGATGCTTTGTATACAGACTCATGAGGGTTCGGAGTGCTCGGGCATTTATTTAATCAATATTAGATTAGATGGATAATTGACTTTTACTTTACTTAATGCAGGGCAACAAAAAAATCAAAAAGGGCAAAAGAATAAGTCTTATTATTTTTACATGTTAGTAACATTCTTTTTTTTTGATACTTCCAAAAGTGTCACTACGTACGTAGTTTGCTTGTGCTTAATCTTTACCGATTTTACTATGAAATCATATAATATAAGAACTTTTATAAGCCTATTTATTGGAGTATTTCATCAATAGTGTTGGGTCAGAATCTTTTTTTTTGACTCTGCACCAGTGATTTCACTATTATTAGTGAACAATAATGGAATAATTTCTTCATATTCATAGAAATAGGGGACATAATTCACATGGATATAGTAAGTCTCGCTTGGGCTGCTTTAATGGTAGTCTTTACATTTTCCCTTTCACTCGTAGTATGGGGAAGAAGTGGACTCTAGAGGTACTACTGGTTGAGTTAAGGAATCAAACTGTATCAATTGTTTTCTAGATTGTTCTGCAAAGCCCTTTTTACTATTTAAATCATTTTAATTATTGAATTAAATTAAAAAAGAAAATCAAGTCATTTTCTTTTTTATCAAAATATGCCATATCTTTGCCATTGATTTGATTCTTTTGATGGATGCCAGGATTCATATTGAAAAGAATCCAAAATTTAGGAATTAGAAAATCATAAGAGTACGACTTGCCTTTCGATTATTTCAGATTGATTGGAATCAACCCCAAGCAAATCAAATAGATCAAGCAAAGAAATGAAATTGAGATACTATGTACACTACATATAATATTTAATTGATATCAACATCTATCAAAATAAAGATACATAATCTATGAGGATAAAGATAGATATTGTATCTTGCTCTATATTAAGATATTAAACTTGTATCTTTATCTTTATACATTAAAACTTTATACATTACAATAATAGATAGTATGATAGAAAGAAATAGATGAATCTTTCTTTCTACCATACTATCAGGCCTCATAGAAGACTGCTGATTCTAGTCCATTCATTTCAAAGACGCGAAATTGAAATCCTTTTTGTCATTGCTAGTCAAGTTTCATTCAAATTAATCGCTTTGACTGACTGTTTTTACGTAAATTATAAGTAAAAAAGCAGTAGGAACGAGAATGAAGAGTGCAGTAGCAATAAATGCGAGAATATTTACTTCCATAATTTCATCCTTTCGTTTTTTTTTTTGCTTCGCAACAATACCTCGGGATTTAATCCCATAGAGATGATAAATCTTTCGCTTATAAATTCAATGGGATGAATTAGATTTCGATGATATCGAATCGGATCAATATCATGAATAACAATATCTGAGCTATCAAATCGATTCATCGTCGAGAATTGAATAGTATAACATAGGAAGATCTTTTATCCACACACACCGAATACGAATACAAAAACGGAATTCCTGATCCAATCAAAAGAATTCCTTTGCCTTATTTATCATTCTTTTCCACTCTTTCTTTTTTAGAACCTACCGCCTTCTTTGTACAATCATCCGTGAAGTATTATCTGACTGCTTTTTCACTTCCATTATTTACAAAAATAGTTTCTAAATAAACCCAAATAAACAATAGAAACAAAATAGAAAAAAGGAAAAGGTTGAATTCTAATTTTTTTTGAATGATCTAATCTTCTTGGAAAACAAAGAAAGGAAGTGTGAGAAAGACGAGTCCCAGTATAAAAAAGTCTAATATTCCATCAAATTCACTATTTTATTTAGAGTTTGCTCTTTCTTCGACATCGACAGTAATCTTAAAAAAAGCTTGTTCATTCCCTCTCTAAGAGAGGTGAGACTTATTTAATCTTTTTTTTAATCTTTATTTATTTTATTAATATCCTCTTTCCTTTGATTAGAAATATGTTCAATTTATTTTGTATCGTACAAGAAAGAAAGTCCATTTGTATATGTGCTCCCGGAAAATTCTAGTACTCCATTCTATTACATATACAGATGGGGAGCAATCGAAAAAACCAGAGACCCGCAGCCCAATATCTATGGGAGTCTTGAATATGATGGATACTATCAATATTTGTTTGATGAGAAATGAAAAAAGAAAAAAACAAAGATACTATTGGAAATGAAATTCTACCATTTGTATCCCTTAGTCATAGAAAAGAGAGGGGGGGGGTTGATGTATTTTTTTGGATCCGTCGGGACTGACGGGGCTCGAACCCGCAGCTTCCGCCTTGACAGGGCGGTGCTCTGACCAATTGAACTACAATCCCAGGGAAATAAAGTGTACAGCATATATATTCTTATGATTTCATTTAAACCATTTCTATTTCGATTTTAGATTAGAATCCCCGTGTTGTACCAAACAGAGGTGCGAATGATATATTGACATCCACACGGATATGCACTTTAGCGAGAGCAACACAGATTACTGGTAATCCTTTCGTTATTGCCAAAACAATTGATAATCAAATTTTCAATAAATTTCGGTCTTTTTTTTCTTTACTTTACTCTTTTCTCCTTATTAAACTTTATACTTAATGATCCTGATATTAATCTAGATCGTTAGCAAGATCAGAATTTATGTGAACAAAATAAATCGAGCAAATAAAAAAGAAATAGAAATAAAAGCAGGGATATATCAGAAAATTTGACTTTTTTTTTCTTCCCTACTGACTGACATTTATGAAAAAAAAATGGGTTATATCATTTCAT
>NC_010323.1:45000-57500 GCF_000150535.2 Carica papaya
TATAATTACCAGGAGTAAGCGCTATAGCCTGTTTCCAATACTCGGCGGCTTGAGCAAACCAAGCCTCTGCAATTTCAGAATCTCCCTGTCGAATGGCCTGTTCTCCCCGGTCGGAATAGGCGGGTCAATTCCTTCCCTTAGAACCGTACTTGAGAGTTTCCTACCTCATACGGCTCGACAGTCAATTCTTTTGGTGTCCCTTTTTTTAACCTACATATCTAATTGAATGAGATTTCTCATAGATATCCTATTTTTTCTCGGGTTAACCAAAATAGATTGATTACATGAGTTTCAAACTTGAATTTTGATTAAATTAATATAATAATCAGTTTTAGCTTATCTTTTCTCCCACCTTCAGAAAAAAAAAAAAAATAAATAAAGCATAGGCATTTCGACTATTGTTAGAATTTTCTGAAAGGTAACTATCTCGGTTTCGTTTTCATATAGAAATTTATATAGAATCTTTGAAAAAGACTTTTCTTCATAAAAAGACCTACTGTCTTTAGGATCTGATGCTACACCGCTGCTCAATACCTTAAGGGATCGACTCTATTACATAAGTTGATTCCGAACTTTTATCTCATATCATGACATAAATAAGCAGTTCTTATTGTATCGGCCCAAAACCTCGCTAATTGATCTTTACGGTGCTTCCTCTATCAATTAGATCCTTTATCCATAGAATAAAGTATTTAGGCATATCTATTCTTCATAGTTCGACTTCTATGAAGTTTATTTCTTTGCTACAGCTGATAAAAATCGTTTTTTGGACGATGCATATGTAGAAAGCCTATTTTTTTTTCTAGTATTAAATTTACTAGCTGCTCTTTCTTTCCTTTTTTTCTATAGTGGAGATAGTCGCACGTAATGACAGATCACAGCCATATTATTAAAAGCTTGGGGTAAGAACGGGTTTCGTTCTAATGCCCGAAAATAATATTCTAAAGCTTTCGTATGTTCTCCGTTACTTGTGTGGATAAGGCCTATGTTATAGAGTATATAGCTTCGATCATAGGGATCAATTTCTAGTCGCATAGCTTCATAATAATTCTGCAATGCTTCCGCATAATTTCCTTCGGATTGAGCCGACATCCGTTACGGTCGTTATTCGATTTAAAGAATTCTCCGTTTCAGAACCGTACATGAGATTTTCATCTCATACGGCTCCTCCGTTATGTGCATAATGAGAATAATATATGGAAAAAGGTTGATGTCATTATGAACTGGGCGGGGCTAATGTTTTTACAAGAAATCTCTAGCCAACCTTCCTGCAAAAGATCTTTTCTTAACACCAAGCGTGTTGTGATACTAGATAAAAATCAAAAAAGAAACTCCAACAATTTCTTTGTTCTCAACGCCCCTTAATTTCCAGGAATTAGTCACTTCAACAGTCTTCAATGGTTATACGGGTATCCAAAGTACGAACGAGATGGATGTTTGTTGGCCCAACCATTTTTCTTAGTCCCGATCCCGATGAAGGAAAAGGAGTAATTTAGAACAAAGTTTTTGTGTTGTTGATTTCTAGGCGTAGTGCTTCTTCCCCTATGCCGCCTATTGGTATTAGTGTAGTAGGGATTTTTGACCTGCAATCCAAAACCATAGGTGTAACCTTTCGCTCAATACTAGAATCAACAATTGAAGCATCTAAGGCTGCATTAATCGTGGATACACGACAGAAGGGATTGTTTTATTTATATTATAAACTTCACCTTCAAGAAGCGTAGATTTATTTCAATAATCTTTTTTCTTTATACCCCGAATCATATGTCTTTTTCCTATTCCTAAGACGGGGAGCGGTAAATAAAGAAAAAAAAAAATAATGATAATCAAAATCAAATCGCACCATCTCTGTAATAGGTAAATGCCTCTTTTTCTCCCGAGGTTGTCGGAATTATTCGTAATAAGATATTGGCCACAATTGAAAAGGTTTTATCAATAAAATTTCCATTTATACGCGATCTAGGCATAGGTAGTAATCCATTCCATAACTCTTTTCATTACCTCTTGTGAGAAAATGATCCCACAAACAAAGGAATTGTACAGTACGAATTAACATAAAAGCGCCGACTCATGAAAATGAAAAAAAAACCTTCTACTTCAATTTTTTTTTTGACAGGAATCAAAATCAATCAAAAATAAGAAATATTGGTTTGAATCCAATTCGATTTCATCAAAATTTATTACTAATTTTTGAGTATATTAGTATAAGACTGAAAGTAACTACTTCGATTTCATCGAAGTTGAAGAATCAAAGAATTAGATTAGGATAGATTTTAGCATAGATTGGAGATTAGGATAATTCGAAAAGTTTTGATTAAATTATGATCCAAAGAGGAAAAATAATCGAAGAATTGTTCTATGATGAAAATAGAAAAACCGCCCGTTTTTGTTTTGTCTTTTCTTTTGTGCATAGCGGGTATACACTAGACAATCAAATTGCAAATAAAATAATAAAAAAAAAAAAATAAAAATCCCTGAAATGATTTATGAATTTGTAATAGATGCGCGGGGTGTTTGTAATAGATCTACGGGGTAAGGGGTTGTTGTTGAGGGATGTAAAACCGGAAAGGAATTTTAGAATTCTTATGGAAATGGAATTAGAATTAGAGTCTAAATAGAATTATGAGCTAAAGGTATCCATTAAATATAGTCTAAAAAAAAATATGAATAACTCGCTATTCACCCAGGTGCTCAGTCATAATCATTATGTAGGAGAGATGGCCGAGTGGTTTAAGGTGTAGCATTGGAACTGCTATGTAGGCTTTTGTTTACCGAGGGTTCGAATCCCTCTCTTTCCGTATTTTCAACGAATTCACCAATCTTACGTTACTGACCACAATGTTTCAAATCAAATAACAATTGAGACCAAAGAGTTAGACCTTTCTTTGATATAGATTCTCTATTCCTAATTTCTTTGATACGGAAAATACTGGAAAGAGCAAACAAGGGATGTAAATCTCCCTACTGATTTATGCTACATGAATGGGAAAAAAGTCGAATGGGGATAAAAAGCCCCGGACAAATCCCTTACCTTGTGCCCCTTTACTTAACCTTAACTTAGGCAAAAGGGGGCAAAGTTGTACGAACTCTTGTTTTCTTATTTTAGTTAAGTTAGTTTTAAGTCTGACGAGAATAATATTCTACGACAAGTAATTCATTTATTTTCAAACCGACCCATTTTCTATCTATTATTTGATTGACTAATCCTTCATATTGGAATGTGTGAAGAGTCAAATGGTTTGGCAATTCCTCATGGGTGGATGAATCAAGAAAACTTTGAATCAAAGCTCTAGATTTTTGTTCATCCTTCACTGTAATAGTATCTCGGGGTTTGCAGCGATAACTTGGTATATCTACTATACGACCATTAACTAAAATATGTCTATGGTTAACTAATTGGCGGGCTTGAGGAATAGTCAACGCCATACCCATTCGAAAAAGGATGTTATCCAAACGCATTTCAAGTAATTGTAGTAAAACCTGACCTGTTGACCCTTTGGCTTTTCCGGCGATACGGACGTATTTAAGTAATTGTCGTTCCGTAAGACCATAATGAAAACGCAATTTTTGTTTTTCTTCTAAACGAATACGATATTGAGATTTTTTTCCGGAGCGCGATTGGTTTCTAAGATCGCTTCCTGCTCTAGGCCTTTGACTAGTTAGTCCCGGTAAAGCCCCCAGACGGCGTATTTTTTTGAAACGAGGCCCTCGGTAACGTGACATAAAGACTCCTTATTTTTATTGAAATTTGATAAACCTAAAAGAAATTAAAACTGAACTAACTGAGAAATGAAGCGAAATCCACTAAAGTATTGTACTACAAAGAATAATGAGATCAATTGCATCCATATCCAGATCCAGATTGTATTGTATATACAATATACATAAATCAAATAAATCAAAAGAATTTTCCTTTTTTTTCTTGATTTATTCTGCGAAGACCTAACTCTTCCAAGTTTGATTCATAATTGGAAGTTTCTATGACATAATATGAATATATTAGTGACTCTTGGAAAAAGGGGAAGAAGTCTTTTCAATGTTCTTTGATTTTAAAAAGGCATTATCAATCATGTAAAAAATCAAACAAATCGAGAAAAGCCGGCTATCGGAATCGAACCGATGACCATCGCATTACAAATGCGATGCTCTAACCTCTGAGCTAAGCGGGCTCAAATAACCGAAATTGTACATGCATAGGAATTCAGTAAACTTTATCTATTAACTATTCATTTCTTAGCTATTCATAATTAATATAGAATAGAATTTCAAATAAATATTGAATATTCTAGAATAGAACATAACTATAATTAGATTATATATAGTTAATCTAGAATTTCGATTTCTTTTTTAAGTTTAGCAATAATAAACATCTTAATTAGATAGGAAATCCATTAAATGACATCTGATTTGAAATTATTGTTTTTTCTGTTCGAACCTAATTTTATTATTCTATTATTATTATTATTTTATTTCATTTCTAATTTTTCTTATTACATATATTAATATATTATATAATATTCATAAATTGATTTATTTATCCATTTTTATATTTCTATTTCTAAATAAATAGATTTAGAATTCGAAATAGAATCTAATAATTAGATTTAGAATCTTTTTACACATTATAGTATAGAATGCTAAGTCTAAATAATAAATAATTGGGCTTTTTAGACTAAATTAATGGAATTATCTTAGGATTCTAAATTCATATTAATGGAATGATTACTTATAGCTATTGTACTATAAATTAGAATACTATAAATTCTAAAAAATGAGAAACATAAATAATTCAAAATTGAAAAAATTATTAATTAATTAATTATTAATTAATTAATTAATAATAATAATAAAATGAAATGAATATAGAATAGAAAGATGCAACCCAGATAAATGCAATGCTCATTAGAATGAAACATTCTCCGTTTAGTTTTCTTTCATGGAAGCTCAGACGAAAAAAAAAGAATCGATCGTTTGAGTATTTCACCAAATTGCAAACAAAAATGAGAATAAGAGGAATATACATATATGTTATGTAGTATATATCCATCTATATTGAATTGCGAATACAGAAATGATAGAATCATTTCTGATTAGACCAAATAAAATATGGGTCTCCAAAATACCAATAGACATGAAAGATGATAGACAAAAAATGAAACACTTTTCAATATAAGAATCGGTATCTATATCTAATGAATTCAAGGGTTTCGGCATAATAAAAGAAAAAGGGGGAAGGGCATCATAATGAGATGAGATCCCAATCTCAAAGCAAAACAAAAAAAGGGGGGATATGGCGAAATCGGTAGACGCTACGGACTTAATTGGATTGAGCCTTGGTATGGAAACCTACTAAGTGATAACTTTCAAATTCAGAGAAACCCTGGAATTAAAAATGGGCAATCCTGAGCCAAATCCTGTTTTACGAGAACAAACAAAACAAGAGTTCAGAAAGCGAGAAAAGGGGGATAGGTGCAGAGACTCAATGGAAGCTGTTCTAACAAATGGAGTTCATTACCTTGTGTTGGTAAAGGAATCCTTCTATCGAACCTCCAGAAAAGATGAAGGGATAACCTTATCTAAATAGGTATAAGTAATTTAAAACTATCTCAAAAATGGTGACCCGAATATGGATTTTTTTTTTTTTTTATATGAAAAAAAAAGAATTGTTTTGTTGTGAATCAATTCAAAGTTGAAGAAAAAATCGAATATTCATTGATCAAACCATTCACTCCATAGTCTGATAGATCTTTTCAAGAACTGATTAATCGGACGAGAATAAAGATAGAGTCCCATTCTACATGTCAATAGCGACAACAATGAAATTTATAGTAAGATGAAAATCCGTCGACTTAAAAAAGTCGTGAGGGTTCAAGTCCCTCTATCCCCAAAAAAGTCTGTTTGACGCCCTACCTATTTATCTTTATCCTACCCTCTCTTTTTCTTTTTTTTTAGTTATTCAAAATTCATTATCTTTTTCATTCATCCTATTACAAACGTATCCAAGCAGAATTTTTTCTATTATTACTTATTACAAGTCTTGTGGTATATATGATACACGTACAAATGAACATCTTTGAGCAAGAAATACCCGATTTACAATCCATATCATTATTCATACTGAAACTTACAAAATCTTCTTTTTGAAGATCCAAGAAATTCCCGCCTCCAGACTTTCAATTTAATACTTTTTTTGTTTTAATTGACATAGACCCAAGTCATCTAGTAAAATGAGGATGATACTTCGGGAATGGTCGGGATAGCTCAGTTGGTAGAGCAGAGGACTGAAAATCCTCGTGTCACCAGTTCAAATCTGGTTCCTGACATAAGATGAATTTGTATGAGTCTCTATTCTACAAATTATTTAATTATGGGTTGACCATAATACATACTTATTGATCTAAGTGTCTGGAAATACACCTTTTTTAGATTTTTCGATGAGTAAAGAGTATATAAAGTATGTATATGTAGTAAAAGAAAAAATTCAATTATCCTTCCTCTTCTTTTCTTTTTTATTTGTTCATGCTGTGGTTCCTCTCGTTCAAAGAGAATGTTAATACTTCATACATATTCGAAAGGTTAAATTACTTGGTTGAAAGACTCAACAAAAAAAAGTCTAGAGTTCAAGGGTGGAAATATCCAAGATAGATTTCAGATACAGTACAAATGGAATCCCATCCCTTTTTATTTATTTCTTTTTCTTTCATATTCTATTTATTCATTCCCTCTTATATGACCTTATAGCTAGAGCCCGCTAAGTGATGTGCGCGATACAAAGTTCATGGTGCAGAACTCGTTTAGTTCATCCTATTGGCTTGGCTTATACGAAATAAGTATCTTTCCAATTTGAGAATCTCTTAGCCTTAGCCTATCCATAATAACATAATAAATAATACGAATGAGATCTCAATTACTCTGTTTGGTCTATTTGATCTAGAAGAGAATAGAACGTACAAATTTGAATATCTGTAGTAAAGACTACTTTCTTATCATTCAATGAGCATCTTGTATTTCATAAAAATTGGGGGCAATATAATCCTTACGTAAAGGCCACCCTATCCAACTTTCGGGCATTAAGATACGTTTCAGTCGTGGATGATTATCATAAGAGATTCCCAACATATCATAAGATTCCCGTTCTTGAAAATCCGCACTTTTCCAAACCCAGAAAACAGATGGAATTCTAGGATTGCTCCTTGGAGCAAATACTTTTATGCATACTTCTTCCGGTTGATCTACGCCATATTCTATTCTCGTAAGATGATACACGCTGGCTAAGAGTCCGCCTGGTGCCACATCATAGGCGCATTGGGAACGTAGATAATTGTAACCATATACATATAAAATTACAGCAATGGAATGCCAATCCTCGGGCTTTATTTGTAAAGTCTCTATTCCTTGGTAATCGAAGCCCAAAGATCTATGAACCAGCCCGTGTTTGACTAGCCAAACAGACAAATGGCCCTGCATCTTTTTTATTTCCCCCGCACTTTTTTTGTATAAGATAAGTATTTCATTTCACATTTACGATGAACTCCAATTTATGCAGATTAATTCGCTGTTTTCTTATTCTGTAGGGTAGAGCCTAATTTACTAATTCGCGGGAAGAGACTGAACTTTTGTATTTGAAAAATGTTTCAGTAGGGATCTCTGAAGTAGATGATGGTTGATAGAGTAATTCTTGATCATAATTTCCAGTATGCGTACTGCGTACAAAAAGGAACTTGTGATTGGTAGTAAAACACCGATTCCCCTGTTGAGATCGAATTCTATCTTCATAGATTTCTCGAGAAATTTTCTTACGAAGTTTTGTTATAGCATCTATAACTGCCTCTGGTTTAGGTGGACAGCCCGGCAAATAAACATCCACAGGAATTAGCTTATCAACCCCTCGAACAGTACTATAAGAATCGGTACTAAACATCCCTCCTGTAATTGTACACGCTCCCATAGCAATAACATACTTTGGTTCGGGCATTTGTTCATACAATCTTACTAAAGAAGGAGCCATTTTCATTGTTACTGTGCCGGCTGTTAAAATTAGGTCTGCCTGTCTAGGACTCGATCTTGGTACCAGTCCATAACGATCAAAGTCAAATCGTGAACCTATTAATGAGGCAAATTCAATGAAGCAACAACTGGTACCATAAAGAAGCGGCCATAAACTGGAAAGTCTTGACCAATTTGAAAGATCGTTTAATGTAGTTGAAATAACTGAATTTTGGGTTGTTCGATCAAGTAAGGGAAACTCAATGGAATTCATAATTGTCTCAATGTTCTTAATTTTTTTGACTTTTTTCTTTTTATTGTTATTGTCTGAATATTCAGGAACTAAGACCATTCCAATGCTCCTTTTCGCCACGCATAAACTGAACCAACAATTAGGATAAGCACAAAAATTAAAGCTTCTATAAAAACGGATACCCCCAATACATCGAAACTCATTGCCCATGGATAAAGAAAAACTGTTTCAACATCAAAAACAACAAAAACTAGAGCAAACATATAATAACGAATTCGAAATTGTAACCAAGCATCGCCCATCGGTTCTATACCCGATTCATAACTAGACAGTTTCTCTGGGCCTTTGTTAATTGGAGCTAAAACTCCGGAAATTAGAAATGCCAAAATAGGAATAGCACTTGATATTATTAGAAATGCCCAGAAAATATCATATTCGTAAAGCAGAAACATAGAGGAACTCCTATGAATGTGGAAAATATACCGGATTAGTCGATTCGAATTGGAATTGATTGTCAAGTAATACATAACTGTTTTGTTTAGTCAAAACAAAAATTGAGTTTGATTGAATCGTCTAGTTTCATTTGTTTGCTATGGTACATGTCTCGTTTTAAGATTTATTGATTTAATCTCCTATTTTCATTACACTTATTTTTCGATATAGGTCGAAATAGTATAAATAAATATCGATTTCCCTTATACAAAACAAATCAAACTTTCTCGCTTTCGCCTCCCTTCGTATTTTTCTAAACATATCTTTCTAAATAAAAAAAAAATACAGTGGGAATTCTAAACTAAATAGAATTCTCATTTAATTATAATATGTATTAGTCATTTAATTATAATATGTATTAGAGTATTATAAATTCAAAAATATTAAATAAAAATTCGAAATCTATTCTATTATCTATTTCTTATTCTATTTTTAATATTATTTTCTATTTTTATGATTATTTATTTATATTTTTATATATTCTTTATATTTATATTTATATAAAAAATGAAAAAATATTATATTAACATATTATTATGTTTTTTATGTTTATGAAATTATGTTTATGTTTTATGAAAATATCTTTGTTTTTCAAACTCTGACGTGTCAACAAATGCAGTAAGGCCTTACTAGAACCATGGGACTTACTATTAGATTAGATTCGGGTTGAGTTAGGTTTGAGTTTTTATCTTTAACCGGGTTCATGTCAAAATTTTGACTCCACAAATTCACCAAGATTCGGTGGGTATACAAAAAAAGAAGTATCACTAACTCTTTGATTGTAGACAGTAAAAGATGAAAATTCATATATAATCAATCCGCCTACGAAGATTAATGAAGAAAAATGGGTTTGTTTATCTGAGATTAGAAATCTATATAGTGATTGGATACGTTGAAATGAAATGAGCTTTTATTTTAAGTTTTGCTCTGAACGATCCCCATACGAGCAGGCTTGTGTTATGGGAATTATTTTATTTCGATGAACCAAGCGAGCGGAAGGGACCAGTTACAAACAAGAAAGAATATAATAACAATAATGAGGAAAAACCTATAAAATTTTTTGTATTTGAATATTCTTTATTATTTATATATCTTTATTTATTTATATATAAATAAATAAAGATAGGTTTAGTTTAATTAACTATTAATTAAAACTATTAATTAATTATTTAATATAGGAATATAGGATAGGTAGGGCTATACGGATTCGAACCGTAGACCTTCTCGGTAAAAGAAATCGAACTGATTATTATCAAAATGATTCGAACTCTTTCAAAGACCCAACATGCATTTTTTTTGCATTGGGCTTTTTCATTAACTGATATAAATCTCAGTTAGTCTACCATATTTTTTCTTAAGAAAAAATAAGAAAATGGCTCCACGTGCCCTGATTCATTATTTGAATTCTAATACAATACAGGAGCACTACCAAAGTGTTTCAAAGAAGGGTTATCTTGACGTAGGTTTGCTTCTGGCCTAGATCAACCTAAGTTAAATGGAGTCTCTATCATCCTAATTAAAAAATCAAACATGAAACTTCATACACCTTAAGATTCATAGGACGAAAAGAGAATTTTTGAGGTCCTTATACTCATTATGCCTAGCATTGAATAGACTGGGTATTCACCCTATCAATATCTCAAATCAATGATGGGTTCTATTTGGCTCCTACCTAAAAGGGCACCAAAATCGGACCGAACCCTTCCATTTGTCAGGCTATTGTTCTCTTGTTTTGGTCCCGAAAAGTCATGGAGTAAGACATCGATTTCTCAATAAGATCAATCAATTCATTTGATTGCATGATGGACTCCTCTGAAAAACATTGGCGCACGTGTAAACGAGGTGCTCTACCGACTGAGCTATAGCCCTTATGTTTCTTATGTTTGTGATACACATTTTATCTTATCATATTATGTAGATAATTTCTTGTCAAGATGAATATTACATGATCCAACATCGATCTCTTTGATTGATATTGCTTATAAGTAATATTGGATTTATAATCCATCGATGTGATAGGTGTCCATTTTTTTTGTTTCTCTTTATGATGATAAATGACCTACTTAACTCAGTGGTTAGAGTATTGCTTTCATACGGCGAGAGTCATTGGTTCAAATCCAATAGTAGGTAGAACTTATTAGATACCATTGATTACGGTGTCTAATAAGTTTTTCTACCCACCCTCTTTTTTTTTTCTTTTATTGATTTTTTATCTTTTCCATCCTATTTTTTTTTATAAATTTTTTGTTATATCAGAATCTCTTTCTTTTATACAGAAGTTCTTTTGATTATTTGGCACCTAGTTACGAAATCGCATTGATAGCCTCGACTCGTGTCCGAGCTCGTCTGAGAGCTAGATTTGCCTCAATTGTTTGTCTCTTGCCTTCAGCTTTCCTCAGGTTAGCTTCCGCTATTTCAAGAGTTTGCTGAGCTTCTTGTGGATCGATGTCACTGCTCTTCTCGGCATCATTTACTAAAATAGTGATTTCATTATTGCCTATTCTAGCAAAACCACCCATTAGAGCCATCGTTAACCATTGGTCATTAAGGCGTATTCTCAAAATACCTATATCTACAGCGGTGGCAATAGGCGCGTGATTTGGTAATACGCCAATTTGCCCACTATTAGTAGATAAAATGATTTCTTTTACTTCTGAATCCCAAACAATTCGATTAGGAGTCAGTACACAAAGATTTAAGGTCATTTCTTCAATTTGCTCTCCATTTCTAATTGCGTAGCCTTCGCAGTAGCTTCATCGATGTTACCTACTAAGTAAAAGGCCTGTTCAGGAAGACCATCTAATTCTCCGGAAAGGATCAATTTAAACCCTCTAATTGTTTCTGCTAGACCAACGTATTTCCCCGGAGAACCGGTAAATACTTCTGCTACGAAAAAGGGTTGTGATAAGAAACGCTCAATTTTTCGCGCTCTTGCTACGGTTAAGCGATCCTCTTCGGATAATTCGTCCAACCCAAGGATAGCTATAATGTCCTGAAGTTCTTTATAACGTTGTAAAGTTTGCTTAACTCTTTGCGCGGTTTCATAATGCTCCTCACCAACGATCCGAGGTTGGAGCATAGTTGACGTTGAGTCTAAAGGATCTACCGCCGGATAGATACCTTTTGCAGCTAATCCTCTTGATAGTACGGTAGTAGCATCTAAATGTGCAAATGTCGTGGCAGGAGCAGGGTCGGTCAAATCATCCGCAGGTACATAAACTGCTTGAATAGAAGTTATGGACCCTTCTTTGGTAGAAGTAATTCTTTCTTGTAAAGAACCCATTTCGGTACTAAGGGTGGGTTGATAACCTACAGCAGAAGGCATTCTACCCAATAAGGCGGATACTTCGGATCCTGCTTGGACGAAACGGAAGATATTGTCGATAAATAGAAGTACGTCTTGTTCATTAACATCTCGGAAATATTCCGCCATAGTTAGGGCAGTCAAACCAACTCTCATACGAGCTCCCGGCGGTTCATTCATCTGACCATAGACTAGAGCTACTTTTGATTCGGCAAGATTTTGTTCATTAATGACTCCAGATTCTTTCATTTCCATGTAAAGATCATTTCCTTCACGAGTACGTTCGCCTACTCCGCCAAATACGGATACACCCCCATGAGCTTTGGCAATGTTGTTGATCAATTCCATAATGAGTACTGTTTTACCCACTCCAGCTCCCCCGAATAGTCCAATCTTTCCTCCACGACGATAAGGGGCTAAAAGATCTACTACTTTAATTCCTGTTTCGAAAATAGAGAATTTTGT
>NC_010323.1:62500-80000 GCF_000150535.2 Carica papaya
ACCGATATTACTGCTTACGAATCAGTAAACCCCTATCAACAAGATCAAAAGCGAATTCTTCCTTCCGTGCAATTATAATTAATTAGTCGAGGCAAATAAAAGAATTTCATCTTCCTCTTTTACGTATGTATATATAATTCAAATATCAAATAGAGAAATATAGAAAATGAAAATATAGATATAGAGTCTTACATCTTTTTACAATTCCATGCTTATTAATAAAAATTCTGTTGTTGGATCAGATTCTAATAAATCTTTCGGGAATTTGTAATGGAATAAATTCTTTCTTTATTAATTCAAATTAGAAGACAAAAAGGAACAATAGAATAATAATAATAATAAATAATCAAAAAAGTGGATTATTATACATCTATTTCATTTATAAAGATGAATAAGTCCATTTATTTAGTTCTACATTTCTTGTACCTATTAGATATATATATATTCACTTAGATATACTTATATATAATATACAAATTCGAATTATTATAAGATAAGATATCTTTAGAATTAAGAATATAACAATAACAGGTACAAATATGAAATTGAGGTATCCATTCTATGACAAACTTACCCTCTATTTTTGTGCCTTTAGTGGGCCTAGTATTTCCGGCAATTGCAATGGCTTCTTTATCTCTTCATGTTCAAAAAAATAAGATTGTTTAGATCTGATGAGACAAAATCTCATCTATTTTTTTTTCATTTTCAAGACTTAGACAACACAGATATCTATTTAGTAGAATATTGTATAACATGTAGATTACTCCGAATATAAATGAAAAAAAGCTCTTATGCATGCGTAAACATGATATATGGGTAAATGAATTATAGCTATTTTCAAAAATAGATCGCGATCGGGCGGATGTATGAAATTAAAGTCAATGTATCTATATGTCTGTATATATCTATAGTGGATATATGAAGGGGATGTTAGATCTAACTAATTCTATGAATTACCCCTAAAGGTTCACATCAAAATAGTGCTAGTTGATGAGAGTTACTTCGGAAACAAAAAAAAGTAAAGTAAACTTTTGGTTATTCTCTCAATTCCAATAAAATGCAACTGGATCTAATATGTATGAGTTGGCGATCAGAATCTATATGGATAGAATTTATAGCGGGGTCTCGAAAAACAAGTAATTTCTGCTGGGCCTTTATCCTTTTTTTAGGTTCATTAGGATTCTTATTGGTTGGAACTTCCAGTTATCTTGGTAGGAATTTGATATCTTTATTTCCGTCTCAGCAAATAGTTTTTTTTCCGCAAGGGATTGTGATGTCTTTCTATGGGATCGCGGGTCTCTTTATTAGTTCCTATTTGTGGTCCACAATTTTGTGGAATGTAGGTAGTGGTTATGATCGATTCGATAGAAAAGAAGGAATAGTGTCTATTTTTCGTTGGGGATTTCCTGGAAAAAATCGTCGCATCTTTTTACGACTCTTTATGAAAGATATTCAGTCCATCAGAATAGAAGTTAAAGAAGGTATTTATGCTCGTCGTGTCCTTTATATGGACATCAGAGGCCGGGGGGCTATTCCTTTAACTCGTACTGATGAGAATTTCACTACACGAGAAATTGAGCAAAAAGCTGCTGAATTGGCCTATTTCTTGCGTGTACCAATTGAAGTATTTTGAAAAAAAAAAACTGAAGACTAAATGCTTTAGCAGCAGGAGTCAAAAACTCAAGAATTTTTTTTTTCTATAGCATAACTTAACTCAAGTTTCTTCAGAATGCCCAGTCAAGTGAAAGCAGATGTATACGGAATAGTTCTAATAAGAGCATAAAACGAAACTATACTATTTTCTTTTTGCGGACAAAAATAGTTTTTTTGTCCGCAAAAAGAGTTTTTTATGCGTATGCAAATCCATTCAACCCAATGGAGTAACAAAACAAGTAACAAATCGAAATAATGATTCATCTCATATATTAAAGCGTTTCGAAATAAAGAATTTATCTTTTTATTTTCAATATTTGGAATTGATACGTTAGACGTTAGATACAGATCGATTCTATCTTGTAAATTATCTCTACTTTATTTTCTCAATTGACCCTTCAGCCTTTCTTTTGTGCTCCTTAATTTAATGACCAAAGAATTGTATCTCTTTCTTATAACGAAAACTTTTCTGTCTGTTTTTTGCCACTCATTTTTTATCATCACAATATTCTTCATAAATTTCTCTCAATTATTTCCGTATTATAGTATAGGTAGCAAACCACTTTTTTCGACATATTTGATAGAAAGGAAGTTCTTTCGTCTCGAAATCCGAATAATATTCATTATTTGAAGTGGTTCTTTTGGGCATTCATCGAAAGAAGTGCTTCGAACCTGAAAACAATATTTTTTTTATTATTTCTTCATTGGAATTCGAAGTTCATTCTTGTTCTTAGTCTATTTCTGTATTCTTTCTAGATTCAAAGACTAACCATTGAATCACAAATAAAAAAACAAAGAATAGATTCATAGGCTCGATAGTTATATTATAATAGAACTCATGCTTGATATAAATATTAGATCGCATAGAGTCAACAAATGAGGTAGGTTCATTAAAAATTCACAGATGAAAAATGGCAAAAAAGAAAGCATTCATTCCTTTTCTATATCTTGCATCTATAGTATTTTTGCCCTGGTGGATCTCTCTCTCGTGTAATAAAAGTCTGAAAACTTGGATTACTAATTCGTGGAATACTCGGCAATCCGAAACTTTTTTGAATGATATTCAAGAAAAGAGTCTTCTAGAAAAATTCATACAATTAGAGGAACTCTTCCTGTTGGATGAAATGATAAAGGAAGACCCGGAAACCCATTTACAAAAGCTTCGTATAGGAATCCACAAAGAAACGATCCAATTCATCCAGATGTACAATGAAGATCGTATCCATACAATTTTGCACTTCTCGACAAATATACTCTGTTTTGTTATTCTAAGTGGTTATTCTATTCTGGGTAATGAAGAACTTCTTATTATTAACTCTTGGGTTCAAGAATTCCTATATAATTTAAGCGACACAATCAAAGCTTTTTCTATTCTTTTATTAACTGATTTATGTATCGGATTCCATTCGCCTCACGGTTGGGAACTAATGATTGGTTATATTTACAAAGATTTTGGATTTGCTCATAACGATCAAATTATATCTGGTCTTGTTTCCACCTTTCCAGTCATTCTAGATACAATTTTTAAATATTGGATCTTCCGGTATTTAAATCGTGTATCTCCATCACTTGTAGTGATTTATCATTCAATAAATGACTGAAAAAAAATTCACTGATCCAATTCTAATGTTTCTTACTTTGTACATAAACAAAGCATTCAAAGTCGTATTTACTTTACTCTTTCTACCCACGGGGGGATTCTCCTATATATTCCAATAAAATTCTTTCAGTAAATGTAAATAGCAGAATTGTGGATAGGGAACTATACTAGCGACCTACCAAATTTTATTGTAGAAATTTTCGGGATCAATCATTGGACCATGCAAACTAGAAATACCCTTTCTTGGATAAAGGAAGAGATTACTCGATCCATTTCCGTATCACTCATGATATATATAATAACTTGGGCATCCATTTCAAATGCATATCCCATTTTTGCGCAGCAGGGTTATGAAAATCCACGAGAAGCAACAGGGCGTATTGTATGTGCCAATTGCCATTTAGCTAATAAGCCCGTGGATATTGAAGTTCCACAAGCGGTACTTCCTGATACTGTATTTGAAGCAGTTGTTAGAATTCCTTATGATATGCAACTGAAACAAGTTCTTGCTAATGGTAAAAAGGGGGGTTTGAATGTGGGAGCTGTTCTTATTTTACCGGAGGGTTTTGAATTAGCTCCCCCCGATCGCATTTCGCCTGAGATGAAAGAAAAGATAGGCAATCTGTCTTTTCAGAATTATCGCCCTACTCAAAAAAAGATTCTTGTAATAGGTCCTGTTCCGGGTCAGAAATATAGTGAAATCACCTTTCCTATTCTTTCCCCAGACCCCGCTACTAATAAAGATGTTCACTTCTTAAAATATCCCATATATGTAGGCGGGAACAGGGGAAGGGGTCAGATTTATCCTGACGGGAGAAAAAGTAACAATACAGTTTATAATGCTACAGCAGCGGGTATAGTAAGCAAAATTTTACGAAAAGAAAAGGGGGGATACGAAATAACCATAGTGGATGCATCGGATGGACGTCAAGTGGTTGATATTATCCCCCCAGGACCAGAACTTCTTGTTTCCGAGGGCGAATCCATCAAACTCGATCAACCATTAACGAGTAATCCTAATGTGGGTGGATTTGGTCAGGGGGATGCAGAAATAGTACTTCAAGATCCATCACGTGTCCAAGGCCTTTTGTTCTTTTTGGCATCCGTTGTTTTGGCACAAATCTTTTTGGTTCTTAAAAAGAAACAGTTTGAGAAGGTTCAATTGTCCGAAATGAATTTCTAGATCCGTGGATTTATCAATATCAAATTCGTAAAAAAGAAGCAAATTCTTGTTGGCAATTAGGTATGATCAAAAAATTTATGAAAAACCTTTTGCCTGTTTATATATTTTTTTTTTCTACCAGAATCGGATGTCACGAATTACTTATACCGCATTCCTAATCATAGTATGTATATTGTGAACAACTGACTTTACCCGCTCTTTTTTTAATCCAACTAAATTGGAAAGGGTGGGGGGTGACTATTGTTAGATTGAAATGTCATAGAATGTATTAAGAATCAGGAGTTTTGTTTTCTATTCTACTAGAATCAAATTCGACTAGATACTAAACATAAGATAAGTAAGCGGAGAAAATAAAGGAAGGATAAATGAGGGGAACAAATAATTATAGGGAGTATTATTCGTCTTCCTAGTCTTCGACGCAAGAAAGGGAATTTGACACATACCTTTCTTGTGTCGATCTTGTGCCCAATTCTTAGTTTATATTTTTTTTTCAGGTTTATGAGTTTATGAGAACTTTTTTTTAGATTTTTTTAGATTTACATATAATTAAGCAAAAGTAGTGGACAAACAAAAAAAAGAGAGGGAATTTTTTTGAGAAAATAGAACCTCTTCAATGAAATATAAAAAAATGGAAATGGAGTTTTTTTGAAACATCGAAAAAAGTGATTTCTTTTTTGTCATTTATATGAACAAACTCTTATAATTATTAGGAATTCAACGGGACCCTTCCCCTCGAATCAGACAAAGAAAGAAGAGTTGGGCCCCGTTGAGTTCTTATGCTTTCATGTCTACAACTCAGTTCATCCGATTACTACAAGGACGAACCCAATCCAGAATATGAACCATAAAAGAAAATACCTATTAAACCAATCACAGGAATACCAGTTACAGTACCTATTATCCAAAGAGGAATCCTTCCAGTAGTATCAGCCATCTATCCCGCTTCCCTCCACATTTCATCAAGTGGTCATGCTAGAAACATAAACAGTCATAGATAATTATGAGATGTGATCCTTCCGAATGGGATAAGAAAATTCCTACTATTAGTTATTTTATTATTCTACTACTCTCTTTTCTTCTCTTAATTGAAGAAATAATTGGAAAATAAAACAGCAAGTACAAAAATGAGTAATAACCCCCAGTATAGACTGGTACGATTCAATTCAACATTTTGTTCGTTCGGGTTTGATTGTGTCATAGCTCTCTATAATTCGAATTAGGTTTATCGTTGGATGAACTGCATTGCTG
The DNA here is from genome assembly GCF_000150535.2 of Carica papaya. The sequence goes on from NC_010323.1 coordinate 68,185, forward strand.
ATATTGACCCCAAAAAAGAAACGGTAGGTACAGCTAATCCATGAACAGCCAACCATCGTACTGTAAAAATTGGATAGGTTCGATCTATGGTCATAGGGTCCTCCTAAAAAGATCTACTAAATTCGTCGAGTTGGTCCAAAGAATCAAAACGGCCAGTTATTAATGGAATTCCTTGTCGGCTCTCTGTAAAATACTCGTTTGGACGAGGGCTTCCAAACACATCGTAAGCTAAACCCGTGCTGACGAATAACCAACCCGCAATGAATAGGGAAGGTATAGTAATGCTATGAATGACCCAGTATCGAATACTGGTAATAATATCAGCAAAAGAACGTTCTCCTGTGCTTCCAGACATGCTGAGCTCCACATATTCTTTAGGGGATCGATTCTGTAAAAGATGAGATCAGTAAATGGAAATTCACTGAAATTGAATCTTTGTGAGATCGTCAATATTGTACCAAGGGTATTTTTAGAGTATACCGAATCAGTATAGCTATCCTTCTTCTGACACAGCAACGCAATTTCAATTAGTATCGAAATGAAGTGCTAGATAATTTCTTTCTTTTTTTTTTCTTGCTTGTCGACGTATAACCATTGTACCATTCAATAGAGAATTCCTCAAATTCCTGCGGATAGGGGTTCTTGCCATTATTGGTTTCGGACTACAAACTGAAAATTATATAAAATATGAATCCAAGAGTTCTAATAATTCATGAAGAAAATTAGAATATTTCCGCAATTCAATTGGATACAAAATCTAGAAATCTCAGTTTCTTTGTGTAATTGTAGAAGAGGTTTTTGGTTTCCGTTGTAATGCAATCCCCTCCCCCTTTTTTTCATTTTAAGGAATTAGTTAGTGGTCCAGTAACAAGTAAGAGTAGTGGATAGTACTCGATAAAAGGAAGAGAAGAACGAATCAAAAAATCCTATTAATCAATATTGTAATGCGTGCATTGTTTTGTTGTATTAGATCCAAAGGTCTTTTTTTTTACCTAACTACAAAGATGGGATTTTATACTTTATATAAAATCTGGATATATAATCTGGAAAGACAAAAAATCTAGAAAGGAAAAGATAATAGAAATTCCTAATTACTTTAATTTAAAATTTCAAAAATCTAGTTAAAATAAAGACTTGATTTTTTTGAGTGATCTCATCGTGCGATACCCTTTTTTCTTCTCATTCGAGATATTATGTGAATGAACCTACTCTACTATTGAATCTAATGAGTTAAAATTAAAGTAAATTCCATATTCAATTTTAATAAAGTAAAAAAGTAAATAAAAAAAGGTATTATAGGTTATAAGATAAGGTCACTTTTGATTCTAAAATCGAAAAGAGATTCGAAACAATTAAAAAAAAGAAGGAATCAAAGAAATGATTTTCCAATTTTTTACATATTCATTCAAAAAAAGTTACATGTTTTGAATGAAGTTACATGACATAGTTCTTATTATTTTTAGTATTAGTTTACTCAAGAGTTTCCCAATGAATCCATTGCGTTGATTCGGAATCATGCCCGGGATGGGCAGATGTCACAGATGCTGAATTGATTTCTTTTTCTACTTCTGTTACTCTATGTTTGTTAATACCGCCTATAATAATTAATAGCCTATAATAATTAATAATTGATCAGTGAAAAATTTTCAATTGAAAATTTGTATTCTTTCAAGTGGTATTTTTGCTTATCCCCGTTTCTTTCAAAAATGGAAACTTAGGAAAGTGCTTTAGAAACATATGGATAAAAAAAGAACATATTTCATTTAGCCCCTTCATGCCTACTATAACTAGTTATTTCGGTTTTCTACTAGCAGCTTTAACTATAACCTCAGCTCTATTTATTGGTCTAAGCAAGATACGGCTTATTTGAAATTAAGTGAATGAATAGTTTATTAAAAAAAAAAATCTTTCTGTGGTATTCCATATATTCGAATAGTTCCTTACTTTAACGTGGTAATTACCTTAATTACCAATTATTGGTCATTGAAATTCATGGGCAATACGGATTTCTATTTAGGGATAGATATTACCTCTCTTTTTCCCCTTTCAAAAAAAAAATTAGAAATGATTGAAGTTTTTCTATTTGGAATCGTCTTAGGTCTAATTCCTATTACTTTGGCTGGATTATTCGTAACTGCGTATTTACAATACAGACGTGGTGATCAGTTGGACCTTTGATTAATTAACATCTCTTTTTTTTTTGTTTTGACTGACCTCCTCCTTTCTTTAATTCGCGGGAGGTCAAATTCAGATTCAGATTGCTGTTCAATTATTTGAGTTCAACCTTCCTTTCGACCTAACAAATAAGAGCGGAATCACGCTCTGTAGGATTTGAACCTACGACATTGGGTTTTGGAGACCCACGTTCTACCGAACTGAACTAAGAGCGCCTTCTTATCACAATAGATAAGACTATAAATATAAAGACGAGTATTCTTTTTTTTTTTTTAACCCCAATACATTTTGCACGCCTATACTATTATATAGAATATCATAAAATTCAAAAATAATGTATGTCCGATTTGAATTTTATTTAATCGATCTAAAATTGATCCCTCGTTACTGCTCAGAGGAGAAGTAATAGGTAGGGATGACAGGATTTGAACCCGTGACATTTTGTACCCAAAACAAACGCGCTACCAAGCTGCGCTACATCCCTTTCAATTGGTCTACAGTGTCATTGTAGAGAATCCCTGTCTTGTTTTCCACATCCTTATTTTCTCTATTGATATACAAAATTTCTTTGCTCATTTCTTATTTTTTTTGGTCTCATATTATATAACAAACATATAATAAATAAGAAATGAATATTTTTCGCGGGAATTCTCTCAATTCTATTTTCAGGTGGAAAGGGGCGTATTTTTCTGTTTTAAGAAAAGGAAAATCTTATCTATCGAATCGTTGTCCATTTCAATTTGAATTTTGAATTAGGGATTGGGGATTCCGCGTACAAATACAAGTATACAAGTAGTCCTTAACTACATATACATCTGATTATATATGTATTACCATAATGTAATACAATAAAGAAGAAAGAAGGAGGATTTTAAATGCGCGATCTAAAAACATATCTTTCCGTAGCACCGGTACTAAGTACTCTATGGTTCGGTTCTTTAGCAGGTTTATTGATCGAGATTAATCGTTTATTTCCAGATGCATTGACATTCCCCTTTTTTTCATTCTAGTTATTGACATGGTAAGGGGTTAAGAAATTTAGAGATACAATCAAATATCTGTAACCAATCCCCCCCTTTTTTTATTTTAGAATTAGGTAGAATAAGGAAGGGGGGGGGAAGAGAAAGAAAAAAAGGATTCAACCTGAGCAAAACTAGGGTTCAGGATCCAATTAAATTACTAATAGAGCTAAATTTCTAATAAAGCGAAAACAGAAATGTGGCTAGGACAACAGTAGCGTATTCTACAAGATACTAAAATACTGTACAGCAATTCTAAAAATAGTTAGAAAAAATAAAAATTATTGTATTACTTATTATTATTTTTTTTATTTTTTATTTAATTTCTATATTCTATATTAATATTGATTCCAACGAAATATTTCATAATTTGATTTTGAGTTAGCAACTTCTACTTTTTTCGTTCCTTTATTCTTCGCTTTGGATCGGAAAATAGAAGATTGAGGTGAATCAAAAATCCAAAGGAGGTTTATGGCCAAGGGTAAAGATGCCCGAGTAACGATTATTTTGGAATGTACCAGTTGTGTTCGAAACGGTGTTAATAAGGAATCAACGGGCATTTCCAGATATATTACTCAAAAAAATCGACACAATACGCCCAGTCGATTGGAATTGAGGAAATTCTGTCCCTATTGTTACAAACATACAATTCACGGGGAGATAAAGAAATAGATCGAATCAAGTGCTTGTATGTCAATTTTCCAAGGAACATGAAAAAAATAACATTAGGTATATATTATTACATATATTTAAATAGAAACAAATCAAATAAATAAATAGAAACAAACAAAATCCTATTTATATTTATTAATTATATAGATAAATTTAGAATTATATATATAAATTATATAAATATATAAATAATTCTAAATTATATAAATATATAAATAATTTTTTTTTTAATCCGATCGAAATCGAAATAGGATTTTCGAAATAAGGAATAAACAAATCATGGATAAATCCAAGCGACTCTTTACTAAATCCAAGCGATCTTTTCGTAGGCGTTTGCCCCCGATTCAATCGGGGGATCGAATTGATTATAGAAACATGAGTTTAATTAGTCGATTTATTAGTGAACAAGGAAAAATATTATCTAGGCGGGTGAATAGATTGACCTTAAAACAACAACGATTAATTACTATTGCTATAAAACAAGCTCGTATTTTATCTTCGTTACCTTTTCTTAATAATGAGAAACAATTTGAAAGAAGTGAGTCGACCACTAAAACTACTGGTCTTAGAACCAGAAATAAATAGGCTTATTCTTGAATTGAATCAAAATTCCAATCCGAACTCAGGGGCGGATTAATATTAATGTTTTGTTCGAAAAATCCGAGAATCAAAATTTGATTGTCGTGTCTGTCGTAAGAAAAAAAGAAAATAAAAGAATCGTCGAAGAAGAATCATTTATTTTTTATTGAGCATATTCGCTCATTTTGCTTTGACGACTTTCTATTTTATCATACTAATTTCTACTCTACCTTCCCCAAGCTCATTCTCCCCGGAACTCCATTTAAAACATTCCATGGATTCCTTCCAATCTCCTTATTTTCGAATTTCATTAGAAATGGTATAAAGACAACTCCTATTTGATATAGCTATTTGTGCAAGTATTTTACGATTAAGAAGCAACTGCTTCTTGTACAGATTGTGTATGAATCTATTATAACTATAGGATACCCCATCACCGCGAATTACTGCATTTATTCGAGTGATCCACAAACGACGAAAATCTCTTTTTTTCCTACCTCTATCCCGATGAGCCGAAACCAAAGCTCTTATTCTCTGTTGAGTAATAGTTCGAGTAAGTCGTGAATGAGCCCCTCGAAAGCTTGATGCAAATAAACGAATTTTTGTTCTACGTCTCCGAGCTATATATCCGCGTTTAATTCTGGTCATTGAATAAATGAAACTTTGATGAATAACTAATTCTTTCTTTCAGTTATTCTTTTCCCCTTTACTGGTCTATTAATAACAAAACTGATTCTTCCAATGTATAAAATAAAAATTCCAATGGCTTTTGCTGCTCTAACCTTCCCCCCCACGATTTTATCTTTTTTCTTTTCTATTTCTAAGCATTTCGCCTTGAAATAAGAAATTGTATTGATACTTGATATCAAAAAAGGTCTAATAACTAAAAAAGGTAGTAAATCGAAATGATAAATAAATAGTGGGTTCCATCGTTTCTATGGTTACTTCTTAAACGGTGAGGTCCTCTCTATACACCGGAGCTCTTCCTTCAATTAATCAATACTATTGGTAACTTGTACAGTTCACACTCTTTGGCTCTACCCATGAATTTTCCAGTAATAGGTCTTGTCTTTCACAACGAGATCTACTTTATCTTTATACAGTAACGGTATTTAATTATGAAGATTAGTTGGGTAGCTGACCCTGTTAGTCCGTTCTTGCAAGAGTAGAAGCATAATCTTTCTGTTTATTAAAAAAAAATAGGATTTCCCCCGCTTAATGGATAACCGTTTGTTACCAATGGGGGATTTTTTCTCCAAAATATAGGTGATTGGATTTGCACCAATGGAAACCATAAGTTTGATACACAATAGAAGGATATGATAGATCGATCCTTTTTAGTTTTTAGATAGTGAATGGAATTCCTCCATTCTATTTTATTCACTGGTACTGATCATTGATACTGACAAAAGAGTTTCCTTTCTTTTGTCTCAGCCATGATCTAATCTGAACGAGTCGCACATACACCCTAGTACACGTTCCTCGGCGCTGAGGACATCCCCGAAGAGCGGGGGATTTCGTGACATTTCTGATTGGCTGTCTTGTATTTCTAATAAGTTGTTTAATAGTTGGCATGCTGAATCATATGTATAATGGGCTGGTTTAGATTGATCCTAACCGGATGATTCTGAATTACTTCTATTAAATATTCTATTAAACGTTTAATAGAATATTTAACTAAACCCTTAAAAAGTTAAAATCTTAAATTGTGGATTTACGTGAAATCAATGCTATTTTTTATTGAACCGCTACAAGATCAACAATTCCATAAGCTTGGGCTTCTGTTGCTGACATAAAAACATCCCTTTCCATGTCTTCAGATACAACCCATAAGGGCTTGCCCGTTCTTTGTACATAAACCCTTGTGAGGGTTTCGCGAAGTTTCAGTAGTTCTTCCGCTTCCAGGATAAATTCTCCCACTTGTGCCTCATAAAAAGAACTAGCGGGTTGATGGATCATTACCCTGATGATAGAATGGTTCTTCTATCTCGCCCGATGAAGCGAGGAGGCGAGATAACAAATAATGAGAAAAAAGAGAGAGAATTGAACAACCGTACAGGCATTTCTTGTGCATTGCATACGGCTCTACAATGGAATTCACGTTTTTACCTTTCATTGAAGAAAGAGAAAATATAGGGTCTATTAGACCCAGATCAATAAATGATCCAATTACCACCCTTCTTTTTTCGGAGGAGTTAAAAAAAATACTATGATGGCCCCGTTGCTTTATTGCTTTATATATTTATTTCGTCTGTGATTCAGCAATCCCAAAGTTTCTTTTTTTGTACTTTTTCATAACATAAATATTATTCGCAGCCTTCCGGTGTGAAAAAAAAGTTTGTGACGCTGAAATGGGCCCCCGATAGCTAACTAAGATAAAATTAGCTAAGAGAAAATTGGAAATACCCCTTATCTCATACTACTCTTTCGATACATAATCTAATATTTTGAAAAAAAAAAATTCATATCGAATTCGAAGTGCCATGCTATTATTACTTATTAATTCATATTTCATATGGCGAAGGCATAGTCTTCTTTTTTTTTCTTGCAAATCAAAAAAAATCATTGGCGCCAAGCGTGAGGGAATGCTAGACGTTTAGTAATTTCTCCTCCGACTAGGATAAAAGATCCCATTGAAGCAGCCAATCCCATGCATATTGTCTGTACATCTGGTTGCACAAATTGCATAGTATCATAAATAGCCACTCCAGGTATTACCCATCCGCCAGGAGAGTTTATAAACAAATAAAGATCTTTGGTATCACTCTCTATACTGAGATATACCATAAGACCAATAAGTTGATTTGAGATTTCGCTATCAACCTCTTGGCCTAAAAAAAGCAATCTTTCTCGATAAAGTCGGTTGGTTAGGATAAAATCAAATTGTATCCTTTAGGAGCCGTACAGGCACCTTTTGATGCATACGGTTCGCCAAAAATTGCGAACAAAATCAATGCGTAGATTCCAGCCCTCTTGCTTTTTTCATATTTCATAGCAGACTTTTTATAACTTCTAAGAAAGAGCCTTTTTTCTTCCGTTTTTAAAGAAAGATGAGTTTTGGCCCTTTTCCTATAATCCTATAATATAAAAAAAATTAACTAAGCTTATCGGACTAACTTCTCATTGATGTTTTTTTTCATCGAGATAAAATCCAAATCGCGATGCGTTTTCTTGTTCCTGAATGGGCTTCTTCCATTTTTTATTCAATTTAGGTTTAGGCTCTACTCCGAGTAAAGATCTGCCCGATTTAGATTTGCACATATAGGACAAATCAACCAAATACCGCGTCTTTTTCTACGACTTCCTTTTTTTTTCAATTCATTTCTTTCATGTCTTCCATCAAATATTCAACGTATTAATCATATTATTCTTATTCGACTGATTAACAGTTGAGATCGCTCCTATTTAGAATTTATTTCTAAATAGAGTCATTTATGATATAAGTGGTAATCATCGATATATTACCAATTTGGTTTTTGCTAAACGGAGCCTGGATACTTCATTTTATTGGTCCAACCAAGTCAACCATAAATCATTCTAATTGATAATATTAATCTGAATACCCCCCCAAAAAATGGATCTAATTCCACTTCATTGCACTTCACGCTACAAATTCTTGACAATTCAATCAATTTTTTTGGGCGAAACAGAGGATATCTCGATCGGGAGAGAGAATGGGGAAATCCCATATGGCCCAATATATCTTACAAGTCGCACTATACGTCAACCCAAGATGCATCTTCCTCTCCAGGACTTCGAAAAGGCACTTTTGGAACACCAATAGGCATTAAATGAAAGAAAAAAGAATTAAGTACTCTATTTCACTTTGATGTGGAAGCGTAACAATGGGTTTATTGTCTTAATATAATAATATTGGCCTTTATCATACTTTATTTATTATTTATTCTATTTTATACATAGATTGAATAAGGTCATAAAATAGAAAATAAAATAAATAAAGGTAAAGAAAGACAGAATGAATAAAAATAAAGGAAAATTTTTACGAATAGGTCCTTTGAATGATGAACAAATATGGATACGTTCGTTCATAGAAAATAGGCTTAAGGTTAACCCCCATTGCGTCTTGGTACTTATCGGATATAGAATAGATCTGCTTCTCTTTTTTCCTATCAACCGAATTGTTCCATTATTACTAAAAGAATAGAACAAATATTAATCCTTTCTCCGTAATAATACACTGAAAGGGAGGAGGGCGATAGCATAGTTTTTTTCCAATGCAATAAAGTTACATCGTGTCTATTTTTCGTTGATAAAGGGGTATTTCCATGGGTTTGCCTTGGTATCGTGTTCATACCGTCGTATTGAATGATCCCGGCCGTTTACTTTCTGTTCATATAATGCATACAGCTTTAGTTGCTGGTTGGGCCGGTTCTATGGCTCTATATGAATTAGCAGTTTTTGATCCCTCTGACCCCGTTCTTGATCCAATGTGGAGACAAGGTATGTTCGTTATACCCTTCATGACTCGTTTAGGAATAACTAATTCATGGGGCGGTTGGAGTATTACAGGAGGGACTATAACGAATCCGGGTCTTTGGAGTTACGAAGGTGTAGCCGGAGCGCATATCGTGTTTTCTGGCTTGTGCTTCTTGGCAGCTATCTGGCATTGGGTGTATTGGGATCTAGAAATATTTTGTGATGAACGTACAGGAAAACCTTCTTTGGATTTGCCCAAGATCTTTGGAATTCATTTATTTCTTTCAGGAGTGGCTTGTTTTGGGTTTGGCGCATTTCATGTAACAGGATTATATGGTCCTGGAATATGGGTGTCCGACCCTTATGGACTAACCGGAAAGGTACAACCTGTAAATCCAGCGTGGGGCGTAGAAGGTTTTGATCCTTTTGTTCCAGGAGGAATAGCCTCTCATCATATTGCAGCAGGGACATTGGGCATATTAGCGGGCTTATTCCATCTTAGTGTCCGTCCGCCCCAACGTCTATACAAAGGATTACGTATGGGAAATATTGAAACCGTCCTTTCCAGTAGTATCGCTGCTGTCTTTTTTGCAGCTTTTGTTGTTGCTGGAACTATGTGGTATGGTTCAGCAACTACCCCCATCGAATTATTTGGTCCTACTCGTTATCAATGGGATCAGGGATACTTCCAGCAAGAAATATATCGAAGAGTTAGTGCTGGGCTAGCCGAAAATCAAAGTTTATCAGAAGCTTGGTCTAAAATTCCTGAAAAATTAGCTTTTTATGATTACATCGGCAATAATCCGGCGAAAGGGGGATTATTCAGAGCGGGTTCAATGGACAACGGGGATGGAATAGCTGTTGGGTGGTTAGGACACCCTATCTTTAGAGATAAAGAAGGGCGTGAACTTTTTGTACGTCGTATGCCTACTTTTTTTGAAACATTTCCGGTTGTTTTGGTAGACGGAGATGGAATTGTTAGAGCCGATGTTCCTTTTAGAAGGGCAGAATCGAAATATAGTGTTGAACAAGTAGGCGTAACTGTTGAGTTCTATGGCGGCGAACTTAATGGAGTGAGTTATAGCGATCCCGCGACTGTCAAAAAATATGCTAGACGCGCTCAATTGGGTGAAATTTTTGAATTAGATCGTGCTACTTTGAAATCCGACGGTGTTTTTCGTAGCAGTCCAAGAGGTTGGTTTACTTTTGGGCATGCTTCGTTTGCTCTGCTCTTCTTCTTCGGACACATTTGGCATGGTGCTAGAACCCTGTTCAGAGATGTTTTTGCTGGTATTGATCCAGATTTGGATGCTCAGGTGGAATTTGGAGCATTCCAAAAACTTGGAGATCCAACTACAAGAAGACAAGTAGTCTGATGCAACACTGCTTCGTTACTTTTCGCTTCTATTTTCTGTTTGCGATTTGACATAGGTACTGGAGAAATCTTGATTTAAATCGCTGCCTTTTCTTTGACTCTTGTTCTTTCTTTATCCGGGGGATCATCCCAAATAAACAAAACAGGTATGGAAGCTATAATTGTAAACCACGATCGAATTTATGGAAGCATTGGTTTATACATTCCTCTTAGTATCGACTTTAGGGATCATTTTTTTCGCTATCTTTTTTCGGGAACCACCTAAAGTTCCAACTAAAAAAACAAAATGATTTTTCATTATCTTAATTGAAGTAATCAGCCTCCCAATATTGGGAGGCTGATTACTTCAACTAGTCCCCGTGTTCTTCGAACGGATCTCTTAGTTGTTGAGAGGGTTGCCCAAAGGCAGTATATAGGGCGTACCCCGTAAAACTTACAAGTAACCCAGATATAGAGATGGCGACTAGGGTTGCTGTTTCCATTATTATATAATTTCAAGACCACAATGGATCTATGCTAAGATCGTTTATTTACAACGGAATGGTATACAAAGTCAACAGATCTCAATGAATACAAAATAAGATTTATGGCTACACAAACCGTTGAGGATAGTTCTAGATCTGGTCCAAGACGAACTGTTGTAGGGGATTTATTGAAACCATTGAATTCAGAATATGGTAAAGTAGCTCCTGGATGGGGAACGACTCCTTTGATGGGTGTTGCAATGGCTCTATTTGCAGTATTCCTATCCATTATTTTGGAGATTTATAATTCTTCCGTTTTACTTGACGGAATTTCAATGAATTAGACTCACAAGAACCACGAAGTCCTAGCCTTTTCAATACAAAAAGTGAAGTGAAGCATTTAGGTCTCGGATTTTTAGCCTATTCTGTTTTGGTAGTTCGACCGTGAAATTTCTTTCTTTCTGTATTGTATTTCCGGAATATGAGTGTGTGACTTGTTATAATTGATCCTATTGAGACTACAGAGAATGGGTCTGTCATCTTGATAAAGATGGTTTTACCTCGTCAGATATTCATTCTAGTATCTGGAGCACGGAATATATGAAATAGATCACGAAGTATTCGGACTATGATTCGTACTTAATATTCAGACCTCGTAACCGGACTCTTTTCCAAAGAAAAAGTTATATATTTATTCTAAATCGAAAGATTTTTCTTCTTTTAAACTCTTGTTTATGCATATTTTGATCAAAGGACAAACGCTTCTTTGTATTTTCTTTTTTTAGTCATTATATCTATTCTATTCATTGAATAAGTGATCATCCAAGGGTTCTTACTCAGGGAATCTTTGGACTTTGAATTGAAGGTTTTATTGAATCATCGTGGTTCTAGTATGAATCTGAGGTTTCAATTGATTCGTAGGGTCTTAACAAGAGAATTCCTATCAATAATAAAGAAAACAAGAATAAAGCCACATTACATACAAATACCAAATCAAAAAAAGAACTCAAATAGGTAATATAGAAGATTCAAGAGGCCTGTAACGATCAACACAAGATAAAGACGAATGAGCCGACTTGACTTTTTGGCATTTAA
>NC_010323.1:82500-87500 GCF_000150535.2 Carica papaya
TTCAATTTCAAACTTATGGATTTCAATTTCAAACTTATTTTTTGGTAAATTCATTTCAAACTTTTCTATTTCTTTTCTAGAATGCTTAATATCTGTTTTACATCTTCTGTGCGAAAATGTTCAATTTTCATAAGGTCTTCTTGACTGTTATTTAAAAGGTCCAATAATGTATGTATATTGGACTTTTTGAGACAATTATAGATTCTGGGAGGCAATTCTAATTGGTCAATAAAAATATATTGAAATGCTATTTCTGTTTTCTTTTTTCTTAGTTTAGCCAATCTATCATGAAAAGGAAAAAAGGGTAAAGTAACCTTGTGTTGATTGTTCTCTAAATAGAACTTTTCTTCTTCCGCATGTAGAAAAGGAATAAATAAATTAATCAAATTTCGGGAGGCTTCGTGAAGTGCTTCTTTAGGAGTTAAACTTCCATTTGTCCAGATTTCTAGAAAAAGTATCTCTTGTTTTTCATTCCCAGTCCCATAAGAATGAATACTATGATTCGCATTTTGAACAGGCATGAATACAGCATCGATAGGATAACTTCCGTCTTGAAAGTTATTTGGCGTTTTTATACCATATCCTCGATTTCTCTCGATTTGTAATCCAATACGCAAATCAATTGGCTCCGTTAGGCTAGCTATATGCTGTGTATTATCAACGATTTCCACAGAGGGCGGTAAAACGATGTCTTGAGCAGTTACATATCCGGGACCTTTGACACAAATAAAGGCGTCGCGAGTTCCATACAGATTACTTCTTAATACAATCTCTTTCAAATTCATTAAAATTTCATGTACTGATTCTTGAATACCTACTATGGTAGAATATTCATGTGGTATTTTCTCAGATTTTGCACGTGTAATACATGTTCCTTCTATTTCTCCAAGCAAAGCTCTTCGCATCGCAATGCCTATTGTGTCGGCTTGACCTTTCATAAGTGGAGACAGAATAAAACGTCCATAATAAAGACGCTTACTGTCTGTTCTTGATTCAACACACTTCCACTGTAGTGTCCGAGTAGATACTTTTACTTTCTCTCGAACCATAATAATATTATTTGATCAGATCATTGAATCATTTATTTCTCTTGAAATCTTTTCAGTCTTTATTTCTATTTCTACACACGTCTTTTTTTAGGAGGTCTACACCCATTATGTGGCATAGGGGTTACATCCCGTACGAAACTTAATAGTATACCACTTCTACGAATAGCTCGTAATGCCGCATCTCTTCCGAGCCCAGGGCCTTTTATCATAACTTCGGCTCGTTGCATACCTTGATCCACTACTGCTCGAATAGCATTTCCCGCTGCGGTTTGAGCAGCAAAAGGCGTCCCTCTTCTTGTACCCCGGAATCCACAAGTCCCGGCAGAGGACCAAGAAATCACCCGACCCCGTACATCTGTAACAGTCACAATGGTATTGTTGAAACTTGCTTGAACATGAATAACTCCCTTTGGTATTCTACGTGCATTTTTACGTGAACCACTGCGTACATTCTTACGCGAACCAACTCTTGGTATAGGCTTTGCCATATTTTATCATTTCATAAAGATAAGTCAGAGATATATGGATATATCCATTTCATGTCAAAACAGATTCTTTTTTATTTGTTTATTGGTTCTTTTATGGAAGTCCCTTTTAGTTTTAGAAAAATTATCCTTGTCTTTGTTTATGTCTCGGGTTGGAACAAATTACTATAATTCGTCCCCTCCTACGGATTAGTCGACACTTTTCACAAATTTTACGAACAGAAGCTCTTATTTTCATAGTTGTTATTCCTTAACTTAATTCCGAATTTCCTTATTGGAAGAAAATAAGTTTCTTGAAGTTTTTGAACCTTGAATTGTATCCGCATGAAAAGAATGTTGAAAAACCCATCTAATCATTTGAATCCTTGTTGTGGAGTTGATAAATTAGATGGCCCCTGGTTGAATCATAAGGACTTACCTCAATTTGGATTTCCCTAGTATACGTATAAAACTCTGTTGGATCCTTCCTGAAACATAACCTAGAATCAGATCTTTATTATCTAAACCAACCCGGAGCATGCCATTTTGAAATGGTTCAGTAATTAACCCTTCATGAATTCCTTATTTTTTTTTCATTCCAGGTAAAACCCCTTAAAGTATCAACTAATGTCGGAGGAGTGATATTAGGCAACCCTTCTTTTTTTCTACAAATGGGAAGTCCGGATACAATTCGGATATCAGAAAGATTACCATATAAAACACAAAATCTCTCCGCCGATTCCTTCTCGTCGAGCCTCTCGGTCTGTCATTATACCTCGAGAAGTAGAAAGGATTACAATCCCCATCCCACCTAAAATTCTCGGAATTTGTTGATAGTTAGAATAGATTCGTAGACCAGGGCGACTGATCCGTTTTAAATTTAAAATAGTTCTATATGGTTCTTTCCTATTTCGTCTATGTCGTAGGGTTAAAACCAAAAAATATTTGTTGTTTTCCCGATGTTTCCTTACGTTTTCGATAAAACCTTCTCTTAAAAGTATTTTAACAATGTTTTCGGTGATGTTAGTAGATGCTATCCGAACCGTTCCCTTTCTATTCATGTCAGCATTTCGTATAGAGGTTATTATATCAGCAATAGTGTCCCTACCCATGATAAACTAAAATTATTGTTGCCCCCGAATTTTGATATAATCAACATGTTCTTTTTCTTTCTATTCTTTTTCTTTATATATTTATATAATTTATATATATATATATGAATTATATTAAATATATATTATATTAATATATGAATGAATAAAATTAATATATTGAATATTATATTAATATTAATAAGGGTATATGCGTGAGACATAATCTACTAATTAATCTATTTGATTTAAAGACTGACTATAACTATATTCAGGTCTCATCTTATAATACCTCAGGAGCTAATGAAACTATTTTAGTGAAATTTAACTGTCTCAATTCCCGGGGGATCGCACCAAAAATTCGAGTTCCTTTTGGATTTCCTTCTTGATCAATGACAACTGCGGCATTGTCATCATAGCGTATTATCATCCCATTGTTACGTTTGAGTTCTTTACAAGTACGTACAATTACGGCTCTGATCACTTCGGATCTTTCTAGAGGCGTATTTGGTACTGCTTCCTTGATCACAGCAACAATAACGTCACCAATATGAGCATATCGGCGATTACTAGCTCCTATGATTCGGATACACATCAATTCTCGGGCCCCGCTGTTGTCTGCTACATTCAAATGGGTCTGAGGTTGAATCATATCATTTTTAAAAATCTGTTCTTTAAATGCAAAGGACGAAGTAAAAAAAAAAAAGAAATATTGTTTGTCAAAAAAAAGAAAACTGCAATTTTTTTATCTCTAAGACTTCTTTCTTTTGTGATTCCACATTTCTATCCCGAAATAATGAATTGAGTTTTTATAGGCATTTTGGACGCCGCTATTGAAATAGCCCTTCTAGCTATATTTTCGGCTACTCCGCTCATTTCATAAAGTATTCTACCCGGTTTAACGACAGCTACCCAATATTCGGGAGATCCTTTCCCCGAACCCATACGTGTTTCCGTCGGTCTTAGCGTAACTGGTTTGTCTGGAAATATGCGTACCCATATTTTTCCACCACGGCGTATATTTCGTGTCATTGCTCGTCGCCCTGCTTCGATTTGCCTAGATGTGATCCAAGTGGGTTCAAGTGCTTGCAGAGCATATCGGCCGAAACAAATACGATTACCTCGATAAGATATTCCTTTCAGTCTTCCTCTATGTTGTTTACGGAATCTGGTTCTTTTTGGGTTATAGTTGATGGTTGTTTCGAAATTCCATCTCTACTACAGAACTGGACGTGAGAGTTTCTTCTCATCCAGCTCCTCGCGAATGAAAGGACTAAAAAAGATTGTATTAAGATATACATGTAGTTTATGAATAATAGACTTCATCATGTGATTCTTTGAGATTTTATCTAATCTATTCTAAATTTGTATATCTTTTTTGGAAATAGAATTCATTTTTTAATTCTATTTATGGATAATGTAATGTCGTTTTTGTTGGAGTTATAATGTTATAACGAATCGTTATTTTGTTTGCCTTTTTTTATTTTATCATATTGAATCGACCAAAATTGATCAATTCAATAAAATAAACTTTTCGCGGGCGAATATTTACTCTTTCAATATCTATTTCGGTTTTAGGGCTAGCCCATGACCTCTCAGAATCAGAATAAGAATAGATAAATTGGTTTCTGGTTTGTTCCGCCATCCCACCCAATGAATCATTAGGATTCATTTTCAATAGAATCTTATGCATTCATGGGTTCCGTCGTTCCCATCGCTTCTTGATTAATGTTTAGGTCTGAATTCTACAATGGAGCCCCTAATGAAATTTCTTAATTTGTTCTTGAGTCAATCTTCTCAGTTTTTATTGGCTCAAGGCTCTTCATTTTTTTTTTATAGTTCTATGAACAGATTTATATAATTATGCATGAATCTGTATTGATGCTTTATTACATTGCCCTTTAGGAGATGATCTCATAGACCTTACATATCGGAATCATATATCATTGATATTTGTTTTTTTCTCTTTCTCTCATACTTCCATTTATCTGCATACTTTTCGATTTTGCTTCACAACTTATAATTAGATTTCTTTTTCTTTTTTTTTTTTATGGAAAAAAAATTCAGTTGCTACAATGATATGACCAATATATCATATCTTGACTGATTCTTTGGATCCAGATAATGCGAAGCAATGAGTTGGTTATTCGTGCTTGCTATAGCTATTAGTTCCTAATATAATTATAGGTCAGTTCATTTTTTTGAATTCTAATGCTAAAAATAAAAAAAAAACCAACGAGTCGCACACTAAGCATAGCAATTATATCAAAGGATCAATGGAATTTTTATTCAACCTTATAGAATTGTAGAATTGATCATTTTTTTTGATTGAACATAAAAAAAGAATGAAATAATTTGTCTTTTTTTTTATCACTGGATAGAACGTAAAGACAAGT
>NC_010323.1:115000-132500 GCF_000150535.2 Carica papaya
AAATCGATGAAACGGAAGAGATCCGAGTGAATGGAAAGGAAAAAAAAAATAAGGATGATGAATTTAAATTTAAAATAAAATTTAATTAAAATTAATAAAATTAAAGTGAAAGATTCTTCTTAGATTAGTAGATTAGAAGAAATTCAATAAATTTAAAAAGTAGTAAATAAATAAAAAAATTAATACATAGAACAAATACAATAATAGATAAGAAGAGATGCGACTTCCCCCGACATATTTTATGCCTTCTCCTATAAAGAAACTCGTAATACCTACCCCATTTGTAATTCCATCAATTACTCGTCTATCAAAAAAATGAGTTAGTTCCGCTAATCCTCTTATACCCCCAGTTAAAGATATTGTATAAAAAGTATCTATGTAACCACGATTATACGACCAATCATATATAAAATTGATTATTTTGTCCCACAGAATTCTCTTAGGACCCCTTTTTGCAAATGAATTAAGTAAGTTTAAATTCTGTAAAGATGAATAAGCAGGCTTATATAAAAAAAATGCTATAAATATTCCGAAAAAAGCTATACTGACTGAAAAGGTTGCATTTTTAAAAAATTCATACCAATCTACAAAATCATTTGAATTTTGATGTAAAAGGTTTATAGACGGAGTTAACAATTTTGATAATATATCAAAATCTATTCCTTCTTGATTGAAAGGAATTCCTATGGCTCCAACAAACAAAGTAAATAGAACCAATATAAGCATCGGAAATAGGATAGTATTGTCCGATTCATGGGGATAAGAGAAAGTTGTTTTAACGGCAAAATGAGGAATAGAAAGAAAAGTTCTATTTCTTACATTACTACCAATTTGATATGCCTTCTTCCAAAAAAAAGTAGCTCTTTCGTTGTTATTCATTGTTAATAAAGGTACTAAACAAAAATTTCTGTTAATTGGTTTTGCTTCTTCTTTACCCCATATAGATATTGAATAGAAAGAGCTACTTTTTTTGCCACTGTAATTTTGAAAATGAATGTTTAAATGCCCATCAAAAGTAAGTAAATAGATCCGAAACATATAAAAGGCGGTTAATCCGGCCGTGGAACAAGCTATTACTGCAAAAATTGGTGAATACAACCAACTATCATTGAGAATTTCATCTTTGGACCAAAAACAAGCAAGGGGCGGAATACCACAAAGGGAAAGCGTACCTAATAAAAAAGTGGTTTTTGTAATTGGTACATGCTTTGTTAAACCACCCATAAGAACCATATTCTGGCTTTTAACTGGAGAATATCCAACAACAGCTTCCATTGAATGAATAATTGATCCGGATCCTAAAAACAACAATGCTTTTGAATAAGCATGAGTAATCAAATGAAATAAAGCGGCTCGATAAGAGCCCATACCTAGAGCTAACATCATATAACCCAATTGAGACATTGTAGAATAGGCTAACCCTCTCTTAATATCTTTTTGAGCAAGAGCTAAAGTAGCTCCTAATAATACTGTTATTATACCTATCAAAGAAATTAGATACATTATGTAAGGTATGCCTATGAAAAGAGGAAGAAGCCGAGCTACAAGAAAAATTCCTGCCGCTACCATAGTAGCAGCATGTATAAGAGCCGAAATAGGAGTAGGACCTTCCATCGCATCAGGTAACCATACATGAAGAGGGAATTGGGCGGATTTAGCAACTGGGCCCGCAAATAATAGAAAAGCACACAAAGTAACGAATAAAAAATGAACCTGATTATTATAAATCAAGTTATTGAATATTTCGAACAAATCCTGAAATTCGAAACTACCCGTTATC
The DNA here is from genome assembly GCF_000150535.2 of Carica papaya. The sequence continues at coordinate 116,781 of NC_010323.1, forward strand.
CAATAAAGACCTAAGATTCCTAATAATAAACCAAAATCCCCTACACGATTAGTTACAAAGGCTTTTTGACAAGCATTTGCTGCAATAGGTCGTGTGAACCAAAAACCTATTAATAAATAAGAACACATTCCGACTAATTCCCAAAAAATATAAACTTGTATCAAATTAGAACTAGTAACTAATCCCAACATTGAAGTATTGAAAAAACTCATATAAGCAAAAAATCTCAAATACCCTTGATCATGAGACATATAACTGTCACTATAAATAAGAACCAAAATTCCAACAGTAGTGATTAATATTGACATAATAGAAGTAAGTGGATCAATCAAGTTGCCAAACTCGAAAGAAAATTCATTATTTATGGTCCAAGACCATACATATTGATAGGCGGAACTTCCAGTTATTTGTTGAATAGAGAGATCGATCGAAAAGATCATAACTATACTTAACAAAAAAATACTAAGAAAAGCCCACATACGGCGAAGATTTTTTGTTGCCGTCGGAAAAAGTAGAAGTCCCATTCCTAGTAAAATCGGAACTGGAAGTGGAATGAAAGGGATCATCCATGAATATTGATATATATGTTCCATAAAAAACCTTTTATTTTATTCTTAATTAATTATTTCTGATTCACCAGTTCTTATCTTTTTTTCAAAGGGGGCAATAAAAAAAATCAAGATATTTCAGGAATTTTTTTTCTATTTGGAATTTGTTTGAATATTTCCCCAATACTTTAAAAATATTCAAATCAAGAAATTAGAAGGAGTTAAATGATATGACTAAGTTAATAGTAAAAAATAAATAATTACTTTTTTAATTAAGCAAGATTTTTAGAAAGATATAATAAAATTCAATTAGAATTACGTATTACAATAATTTATATATATATCAAGAATAGAATAAAGATTTACACTACAAAAAAGTACTTGATATGACTCATAATTATAGGATGGACAAAGACGTTACCCAAGAAAATCAAAACTAGTTATTTTGTTTATTCAGAATCATTAACTAGTTCATTGTGGAACTTATTGATTGTCTTCCATTACATACAATAAATGATACTTATACTTGTAAGAAAGACTATTATATTCGACATTTTTTTTTTGAAGATAGTATATATAATCTAAAGAATAAAATAAATATAAATTATAATCTAAAGAAAAAAAGAAATATAAATAGATACGGAAATAGATAGACGGATAAGGCATAGGAAAGAACGATTCGTTTTGAACAATAGATGTCTTTCACATCCAACTATAGCATTGAATAACCTTTTTCATTTTTGAATGGCAGTTCCAAAAAAACGTACTTCTATATCAAAAAAGCGTATTCGTAAAAATCTTTGGAAAAAGAAGGGATATTGGGCAGCGTTGAAAGCTTTTTCATTGGCGAAATCTCTTTCTACAGGGAATTCAAAAAGTTTTTTTGTACGACAAATAAATAACAAAACATTAGAATAATCTGAATTGGCCTAACTTGAACTTGAAAAGGTAATTTATTTTAGAATCCACTTTATCTTTATAATATAGAAGTTAATATAGAAGTAATGAATAGAAAAGGAATGATTTCCATTCCCTAATGGTTTGAACTGATCGATTTTATTTACTGAATTCCAAAATAAAATAGAAAATAAAGCTTTTCTATCATTTTTTAGAAAAATAAAGACAAGATATAAGGTTTCACCCTTTATTATTTAATATAATATGTTTTTTTTTTCATTTCTTGGATGGGGATTGTTATTTTCCCCATCACCCACTTGTGAAATAATAAATATAAGAACTTTTTCTATTTCTACCCTTTTTTTTTATTTATACTATAGAAGACGAAATCGAAAATCTTTAGTCAAAATCAATAGGTTTATTAAGTTGTTGAAATTCATTGATATTGATTAAGTTTCCATCTTGAAACTCTTCTAATTTTCTGAATCATTATTTCTCTGAATCATTATATACCTCTTGCTTCCAACCCAATTGAAAAAAGCACCTTTTCTAATCTAGCGGATATTCTATACGAATAATGTATCATTTTTAAGTGATCAAAAAAATTTTGTATAGAAAGATCAATCAAGATATTTCTAATTATTATTCTAATTTAGATTTAGAAAGCATTTTTCATTTTTTTGGAAGTATGAATTAGGATAGAAATCAAAACTTTACTTTTTTTATATAATATATTCAACCCAATACCTAATTAGTTTGATAAATTCTAACACAAATTAACAACGAAAACCTCTAGGCATTAATACAAAGCTATGCAAAAATTACATAAAACCTTTCATTTCAAATTGTTGGATGTCGTGCTGAAATTGTGATCTGTAAAAAATCATCTTTTTTTTTATTCATTCAATTGATAAAAAATAGATTTATAGATTTAAAAAATCATATAAATGAGAAATAAATCATTAAGAAATGAAAAAAAAACATTTTTTTTGAGTTCTATTCCTGGATTGAACTTTAGTTACAAGAGTTCTATTTTAGAAAAAAACATAAACTACAAAAACTTTAAACTACAAAAACTTTTGTTTGTTGTTAATTTACAAACTCTTAAAAAAGTAAAAATATGTTATCTAAAAAAAAGATAATTATCTTATTATTTATTATTAAGGCTCGATGTTGGAATCGAACCCTCAAATCCCTTTTTAAAAAAGAGTTTTTATTCATCAAATCTTTCCGAAATTGCATTGAATTGACTCTTTCAATCTCGACGATTGAATAAAAAAAGGTTATTATGATTTTGAACAAGCCGCTATGGTGAAATTGGTAGACACGCTGCTCTTAGGAAGCAGTGCTAGAGCATCTCGGTTCGAGTCCGAGTAGCGGCATAGCATCTTCTAAAAGAGATAGAATAAGTTCTATAATGAATTCAATTCCCGATTTCCATTCCGGATAATCGGAGGGCCTTCACTTTTTTAAGAACTTTTATGATTTTTTCAACATTAGAGCATATATTAATTCATATATCTTTTTCGGTCGTTTCAATTGTAATTACAATTTATTTTTTAACCTTATTAGTCGATGAAATTGTAGGACTGTATGATTCATCAGACAAGGGCATGATAGTTACCTTTTTTTGTATAACAGGCTTATTAGCCGCTCGCTGGATTTATTCGGGACATTTTCCATTAAGTAATTTATATGAATCATTAATCTTTCTTTCATGGAGTTTCTCCATTATTCATATGGTTTGCTATTTTAATAAAAAGCATAAAAATAATTTAAACGCAATAACCGGGCCAAGTGCTATTTTGACCCAAGGGTTTGCTACTTCGGGTCTTTTAAACAAAATGTCTCAATCCGTAATATTAGTACCTGCTCTCCAATCCCAGTGGTTAATGATGCACGTAAGTATGATGGTATTAGGCTACGCCGCTCTGTTATGTGGATCATTATTATCAGTAGCTCTTCTAGTCATTACATTTCGAAAAGTCATAAGAATTTTTGGTAAAAGCAATAATTTTTTAAATGAGTCATTTTCTTTTGGTAAAATTCAATACATGAATGAAAGAAGCAATATTTTATTAAACACTTCTTTTCTTTCTTCTAGAAATTATTACAGGTATCAATTGATTCAACAATTGGATCATTGGAGTTATCGTATTATTAGTCTTGGGTTTATTTTTTTAACCATAGGCATTCTTTCAGGAGCAGTATGGGCTAATGAGGCATGGGGATCGTATTGGAATTGGGACCCAAAGGAAACTTGGGCCTTTATTACTTGGACCATATTCGCGATTTATTTACATATTCGAACAAATATCAATTTGGGAGGTATAAATTCTGCAATTGTGGCTTCTATGGGTTTTCTTATAATTTGGATATGCTATTTTGGGGTCAATCTATTAGGAATAGGTTTACATAGTTATGGTTCATTTACATTAACATAGAATTCAAGAATGGGACTGACAAATATAAAGATGGGATAGGATCCATATAAGTAAGAAAATTTAGCATAAGTCGTCAAGAACCTTTTGAATCAAGGAGTGTAGTGATTCAAAAGGTTCTCACACACGCCAAGCATGTCTGGTTACAATTCAATTTCCTTTTTTTATTCATGAAAAGAAAACTATCTATTAAAATAATTAGATAGAATAGCTTCAACCTTGTCACTTGATAGTGAGAGAAGGAAATCCGGATAAATACCAATACCTATTACGGGTAAAAGAATAGAGATCGAAACAAATAACTCTCGCGGCCCAGAATCAAAAAAAGAAAAGTTTTGGGCATTAATTAGCTTGTACCCATAGAACATTTGGCGTGACATAGATAATGAATAAATAGGAGTTAATATCATTCCAATTGCCATTACAAAAGTAATTAGTATTTTTGCCATTAAAAAATATTTCTGACTGGTAATTATTCCAAAAAAAACTATCAATTCTGCAACAAACCCACTCATGCCCGGTAATGCAAGGGAAGCCATCGATAAGATACTGAACATTGTGAATATTTTTGGCATTGAGATAGCCATTCCGCCCATTTCGTCGAGATAAACAAGACGTATTCTATCATAACTCGTTCCTGCCAAGAAAAAAAGTGCAGCGCCAATAAATCCATGAGAGACTATTTGTAAAATGGCTCCATTGAGTCCTGGGTCGGTTATAGAACCAATTCCTATAATTATGAAACCCATATGAGATACAGAAGAATAGGCTATTCTTTTTTTTAAATTACGTTGACCAGAAGATGTTGAAGCTGCATAAATTATTTGCATTGTACCTACAACCACCAACCAGGGAGAAAATAGAGAATGAGCATGTGGTAATAATTCCATATTGATTCGAACCAATCCATATGCTCCCATTTTTAATAAGATTCCGGCGAGAAGCATACAAGTACTGTAATGTGCCTCTCCATGGGTGTCTGGTAACCATGTATGTAAGGGTATAATCGGTGATTTGACAGCAAAAGCAATAAGAAATCCAATATAGAATATTATTTCTAGTGCGATCGGATACGATTGATTAGTTAATGTTTCAAAATTTAATGTTGGTTCAGTGGAACCATATAAACCAATACCCAAAACTCCTATTAATAGAAAAATGGAACCTCCCGCAGTGTACAAAATAAACTTTGTAGCTGAATACAGACGTTTCTTTCCACCCCACATGGAAAGAAGTAGATAAACGGGAATTAATTCTAACTCCCACATGAGGAAAAAAAGTAAAAGATCTCGAGACGAAAATGATCCTATTTGACCGCTGTACATTGCTAACATCAGAAAATGGAATAATCGGGAATCTCGAGTAACAGGCCAAGCCGCTAAGGTAGCTAAAGTAGTGATAAATCCTGTCAGTAAAATAGGTCCTATAGAAAGTCCATCTATTCCCAATCTCCAGTAAAAATCAAAAAAATTGATCCATTTATAATCTTCCGTCAACTGAACTAAGGGATCGTCCAATTGAAAATGATAACAAAACGCATAGGTCGTTAGAAGAAGTTCTAAGACGCATATACATATTGTATACCACCGAATCACCTTATTTCCTCTATGAGGTAGAAAAAAAATTAACGAACCTGCGGATATCGGCAAAACTACAATTATTGTTAACCAAGGAAAATAATTCGTGGTAAAGACAAGATATGCTTGGACCAAAAAACCCGTACTCAAAAAAAATTTCATTTTTTTTGAGTACGGGTTTTTGTCAGTAAAAAAAATCAAATGTATTCAAGTGAGATTTTCTCGAACGTATCAATAAGCTAGACCCATGCTTCGAGTTGTTTCAGGCCCTAAATAAACTCGAACACTCAAGAAATCCGTTGGACATGCGGATTCACATCTCTTACACCCAACACAGTCCTCTGTTCTTGGAGCGGAAGCAATTTGCTTAGCTTTACATCCGTCCCAAGGTATCATTTCTAATACATCTGTGGGGCATGCTCGGACACATTGAGTACATCCTATACATGTATCATAAATTTTTACTGAATGTGACATAGGATCTATAAATTTTTGAATGTCATAAATTTTCAATCTAGTAAACTTGTAAATGAATCATATATTTAAACACTAGATGAATCAATGATTTACTTTACCAGAAATTTTCTAATCGATTTATTTCTGGATCAACTAATAAGAGAAGGCCAAGATACTTTGATTTCTTACGTTTTCACAAATCTAATCTATTAGGTTACAACGTATTATACATGTTAATTCTCAAATTGATGAATATTATCATTCTATGATTAATGCTACTTATTCAACAAAGTTGATTGGTTGATACGAGTTGATTTTCTGTTACGATAAATTGACGAAACAATAGCTGATCCAATAGCTGCTTCAGCGGCTGCAATTGCTATAACAAAAATTGAGAAAATATCCCCCTTTAATTGGCGCTTATCAAAAAAATCAGAAAACGTTACAAAATTCATATTAACCGCATTCAGTATAAGTTCAAGACACATAAGGGCCCTAACCATATTTCGACTCGTAATCAATCCATAAATACCGATAGAAAATAAATAGGCACTCAAAACAAGTACATGTTCGAGTAGCATTGACCAACTCCTTATCAATTTTGATTCATTTCAATATGACCAATACAATAATTCAACAGATTCGATTGACTAGAATATAACAAGTACGGACAAAAAGAATATATTGGTAATAGAGCAAAAAAAAGCATTTCTATTTTCGACATGGATAGTATTCAAATAGAATTGAAGAGAAATGGATGTGATAAGACAGAAAAAAGTTTTCTTTTGATTGCTCTTTCTAATTATAAAGATTTCTTACTGACGAGCCACAGCAATTGCACCTATCAAAGCAACTAAAAGAATTATCGAAATGAGTTCAAATGGAAGAAAAAAATCTGTTGATAAATGAATTCCAATTTGTTGACTACTACTTATCAAATCTTGCTCTAGAATCTGATTTAATCTTGTAGTCCAAATAACCCCGTACCATGACGTATCCAGAATAGTAGTAATTAACGAAAGAAAAATACTTGTACAAACCAAGGAAGTAATCCCATCCCCAATGGTCCAGAGATTAAAATCTCTGTAATATTCTGAACCATTCATGAACATTACAGCAAATATGATTAAAACATTTATGGCCCCCACGTAAATAAGGAGCTGTGCAGCAGCTACAAAATGGGAATTTGATAGAATATAGAATAAGGATATACAAGCAAGAACAAATCCTAATGAAAAGGCAGAATAAATTGGGTTGGGAAATAATACCACTCCCAGACCTCCTAATATAAGACCTGATCCCAGAAAAACTAAAAGAAAATCATGTATTGGTCCAAGCAAATCCATTATAATATGTAAAAAAAGAGATAAATAAATCGAAATGCTTTTCATGACCTTATTGACCTGACCAGGAAATTTTTTTATGATACGTTCCTAATTGAATTAAATTCTAATTCAATATAATGGGCGTGAATTGATGTAGGTACAGGTCCAATTATTGGACAATTTCCTTCTTTTTTTTATTCACTTTTTTTTATTCAAAAGGGTATTTTCAACCTATATATTTCAAAATAATTACATTACAGATATATTAGATTAATAGAATAGCTTTTCAATAAAAATTAAGTCGTAAGTCTCCTCAACCAATTTATAGTCGGAATTTTTAGTTATTGACCAAGCAAAGAGAAAGACCTCATTCTTTTCTTTTAAACCAAAAACGAACCTTAGTAATTTAAAATGACTCCTTAATGAAATTAAGAGGTTTACCCATTTTTTCTTTGAGGCGAATTCAAAATAGTTCGAATTGTATAATCGTCAATTACTGACATTGGTAAACGACCTAAAGCAATTTGATTATAATTCAATTCGTGACGATCATAAGTAGAAAGTTCATATTCTTCAGTCATTGATAAACAATTTGTTGGACAATACTCAACACAGTTACCACAAAATATACAGATTCCGAAATCAATACTGTAATTAAGCAATCGTTTCTTTCGAATATCAGTTTCAAATTTCCAATCAACAACAGGCAGATTTATAGGGCATACCCGAACACATACTTCACAAGCAATGCATTTATCGAATTCAAAATGGATTCGACCACGGAAACGCTCCGATGTTATTAATTTTTCATAAGGATATTGAATAGTTACAGGTAAACGATTTGCGTGGGATAGGGTAATTATGAAACCTTGCCCAATGTACCTTGCGGCTCGTATTGTTTGTTGACCATAATTCATGAACCCAGTTACCATAGGGAACATATCGTAAATATCTATGAATAGAATAATTTTATCTTTGTTTCTTTCTCTTGTTTGAACCAAGTTATCAATGTCATATTACTTTTTGCTTTAGAGTGAAAGGAGTTGGGACGAAGTTGTTAATAATAGATTGCCCAGAGAAATAGGTAAAAGAAATTTCCATCCAAGATTTAATAGTTGGTCCATTCTTAGCCTAGGTAAAGTCCATCTTGTTGCGATAGAAATGAACAAGAACAAATAAGTTTTCGCTAATGTAATAAAGATACCGATTGTTGTTCCAAGGATTCCATCCATTTCAAATAGCTCAGGAACGAATATGTATGGAATAGAAATATTCCAACCACCCAAGTATAGAACTGTTACAAATAACGAAGAAACTAATAGATTTAAATAGGAAGCAACGTAAAATAAACCAAATTTGATACCTGAATATTCGGTTTGATAACCTGCTACTAATTCTTCTTCTGCTTCTGGTAAATCAAAAGGTAACCTCTCACATTCTGCTAGGGAAGAAATTAGAAAAATGATAAACCCTATGGGTTGTCGCCACAAATTCCACCCCCAAAAACCATATTTTGACTGCGCCTCAACTATATCAACTGTACTTGAACTGTTAGATAATCATAGTCGGTGATAACATCACTGTTACCATCGCTATTACAAAACCGTACATGAGGTTTTAGCCTCATACGGCTCCTCGAGGGCCACAAATAAATCTAAGGACCGGATTAGTATTATTTATCTTGTTGATACGGTTGTAGAATAGATGAAATCAAAATCTATCGAAAGGCCCCTAATTATACCAATGGAATTCTGTCTGCTATAACTATAATAAAAAAGTGCTTCTGAATTCATCTCATCCCTTAAAAAGTTCCATTTTGATTTGTTGAGTAATAACTTAATCCTTCAATAAAATACTCCTTGTAGAAATATCAATAAGTATTTCAGCTCATCGTTTTCGATTACGAAAAAGAATTAGACATTCTATTAGTTCATGACTTATGACACAAATTTGATTTCTCGAAATATATGAAAGAAAGACTAAAATAAAAAAGATCTCTTTTTTTTTTCGTTCCTATTCTTCTTTCTGAGAAAAAGTGAAAAAGTTGGTGGGCTAAAATAATAAAGGATTATTTCGTTTCTGATAGTCATTGCTTTAATCGGTGGATAGGAGCATACTCTGGATCGGAATCATGGGGAGTACTGCCTCATCATTTCTACTAACTTAAAGCCCCAATTAGCATTCTTTTAAATTCAAAAATTTCTGTATGTAATCTCCATTACTAATCCTTTGTGTATTTTGGTGTTCCTAATCATCCACTCGTTTTTGCTCAATCCCCCGCTTGGTACTACATGTATGGTAATCTATACAAACGATAGCGAAAACTCCATGCGGAGGATCTTTTGAACCCGCTTCAAGTCAGGATGACTAATCAACCAATCTTGGGGTAAAGTGCCTCTTCAACTTATGTTTACTTCCGCTTAACTCTTGTACGTAGAAAATGAGACTAAATTTTTGATTTTTACTGCCAATTTATAAGCTGTTTTCTTTCACTCATATAACTATCTAATTTACTTTATTAATCCCAAAGATGAATAATGAAGATATTTATTCAATTTATTTAACTTATTTTTCTAGAACGAAAGGCATAGGGAAAAGAAAAGTTTATGTTTCAACGAATCACACGTAGAGATATTGATAAAACACATAGAGTTAATGGTATTTCATAACTAATTGATTGAGCAGCAGCTCGCAGACCACCTAAAAAAGAATATTTATTATTTGATCCATATCCTGACATAAGAAGTCCAATAGGAGCAATACTTGAGATGGCAATCCATAAAAAAATACCGATATTGAGATCCGCTAAAACAAGGTGATTGCCAAAAGGAATTACTGAATAACTTAGTAAAATTGATATAACTGCTATAGACGGTCCAATACTGAATAAACGAGTATTTCCTCTAGATGGAAGAAGATTCTCTTTGAAAAGTAGTTTTGTCCCATCTGCTAGAGCTTGAAGAATTCCCAAAGGACCGGCGTATTCAGGTCCAATACGTTGTTGTATCCCTGCAGATATTTCTCTTTCTAACCACACAATTACTAGTACACCTGTTGTGATCCCCAATACAAGAGCCAAAATAGGGACAAGCATCCATATGATTCCATAGAACTCTTTTAAAGATTCCAATCTGGAAAAAGAATTGATATCTTGTACTTCTATTGTATCAATTATCATTTTAACGATCAACTTCTCCCATAATGATATCTATACTACCGAGTATCGTCATAATATCAGCCAATTTCATTCTTTTAACTAGCTGAGGAAGAATTTGCAAATTAATAAAACCCGGTGGGCGAATTTTCCATCTCCAAGGAAAACCACTTTGATCCCCTATCAGAAAAATTCCCAATTCCCCCTTTGGAGCTTCGACTCTCACATACAGTTCTTGTTTTGGCAATTCAAAAGTAGGAGAAGGTTTTTTACTAATGAATCGATAGTCAAAATCATTCCACTCTGGATCCTTTTTTCTATCAAAACATCGGATTTCTAAATTCTCATAGGGGCCTCCTGGAATTCCTTCCAGAGCCTGTTGAATAATTTTTATGGATTCCGTCATTTCACTGATTCGCACTAAATAACGAGCTAATGAATCTCCTTCTTTTTGCCACTGGACTTCCCAATCAAATTCGTCGTAACACTCATAATGATCAACTTTACGAAGATCCCATTCTATCCCAGACGCGCGTAGCATTGGTCCGGATAAACCCCAATTTATTGCTTCTTCTCCACCAATAATGCCTACTCCTTCAACTCGTTCTAAAAAAATAGGATTTCGTGTAATAAGTTTTTGATATTCAGCAACCCCTGTTAAAAAATAATCGCAAAAATCCAAGCATTTATCTATCCAACCATGAGGTAGATCGGCCGCTATTCCTCCGATACGAAAATAATTATGCATCATTCTCATACCGGTGGCAGCTTCGAATAGATCATATACTAATTCTCGTTCTCTGAAAATATAGAAAAAGGGAGTCTGTGCACCAATATCTGCCATAAAAGGGCCAAGCCATAACAGATGAGAAGCTATACGACTCAATTCCAACATAATTACTCTAATATAGCTAGCTCTTTTAGGGACTTGAATATTTCCCAACTGTTCTGGTCCATTTACGGTTATTGCTTCTGTGAACATAGTAGCTAAATAATCCCACCGTGTTACATAAGGCAGATATTGTATAATTGTTCGATTTTCCGCAATTTTTTCCATTCCTCTGTGTAAATAACCTAATATTGGTTCACAGTCAATAACATCTTCACCATCTAGAGTAACGATTAGACGAAGAACACCATGCATTGATGGGTGGTGAGGTCCCATATTGACTATCATAAAGTCTTTTCCCGTGGCTGGTATATTCATAAGTTTTTCCTTAGATTCATTCTTACATGAATTGAATTGCCGAAAATGAAAGGAAGGTCATCAAAATTCAAGATCTAATAAATTAACTAATTCAAAAATGAAATTTTTTTTGATTCCCGAATATCCAACTGATTAATTAATTCTTTATAACGTACTCTATTTTTCTTTGACAAATAAGACAGCAGTCGTTGACGTTTTCCCAAAATTTTCCGTAGACCTCTCTGAGATAAATAGTCTTTTCTGTGCAATTCCAAATGTGAAGTAAGTCTTCGTATCTTATTGGTGAAACTGAATACTTGAAATTCAACAGACCCACTATTTTCTTTTTTTTTTTCTTGAAATGAGATGAATGAATTTTTTATCATAAAACAAAATCCCCCCCCTTTTCTTTTTAAGGATATGAATTTTACCGATCAGTAATAATAATGCTATTAATTTTTACATAATCATCTTAATGTAGTTATGAACTTGCTAAGTTTATCAAATTGAAAATTAGATGATTCATTTTCAATTTGATTCAGATAGGTATACAAAAAAGGATGGTATATTTCTTTAAAATGAAAAGAGAAAATGCAATTTTAGATCTAAACGAAAATCAAAAGATTCTGTTGATTCATTTATAGATCTAATTGATATGTATATCATTAAATTTATATCATGTATCAGAATGGAATCTAAGACAATCCATGTGTGCATGCATTTGGTTTCATCTAGCCGAAATGGTACATGATATATAGAAAAATGTACTATCAAGGAGTTTTTAATCGCGGATACATATGTATCCTTATCATACTGAAACGACTACCATTATTAGTATTAAACCAATAGCGATTCATACAAGCTAAATCTTCTAATCGAAAATTGGGCCAAAGAAAGAACTTTGATTTAATTAGGGTATTTTTATTTCTATCAAAATCTTTGGTTGTATTCAAAACTTGACCACAGTTTTTTATGTTATTGTGAAATTTTGTCTTTCTACGCATATCATTTCTATTCTTTGAATTGAAACAAATTAGAATTCGAAATTCTCTACGACATTTAGGGGATAAAATATTTTCAGGGACAAGGAAATCATAATGATTTTTTTCTCTATTTCCAGTCATTCTTTGATGTCTTGCAATGGATTCATCAAAATTCTTTTTATCAACATAGTTTTTTTCTTGGTATCTTTGCTTTATTTGGGGCTTATTCTTATCACCCAATGAAATACCTATGGTTTGATATATAATAAATTGTCCATCGTTTTTGACAGACAAACGGACTGGTTCGATAATCAATATTCCCTTTTTCATTAATTCTGGAAGAGTTAAATCCTTCTGAATCATCAGGATATCTAGACTCAGTTCTCCCCTTTGAATAGAAGATATAGTAATTTCTCTTGGATTTATCAGTCTAAGCAAGAGACAATATACTTTGATATTATTGATAATTCTTTCATTTAAAGAATCATTCCATCTCAATTGAAAACGCAAATATCTTTTTAGGAAGAAATGAAGTTCTGCTTCTGTATTGCTTTTGTATTGCTTTTTCTTTCTACGTTTTTTGATGTCTGATTCTGCATAATCTTCTTCAATATTTTTTTCTTGGTTTGAGAGAATTGATCCAAGATTCCCTTGTTTTTGTTCATCTGGTCCAAGCTCCCCTTGGTACGCGGGGTCTCTTTCTTCGTGATTTGGATTTTCGAATCCAAATCCAAGAAATTGTTTTTCATTCGATGATATAAAACCCTTTTTCTTTCCCGTGATGCTTTTATTAAGGTTTTCATTTTCATTAAAATTAAAAAGAAGTAAATTGCTTGGTATGATCCACGGTTTAATCTTATATGCATTATAAAGTAAGACAAATTCGGGAAAGAACCAAAGTTCTAGATTCGATAGACGACTTAGTATTTCTTCATTCATTCCCATCCAATCAAAAAAGAAACTTTTTGGATTGAAAGGTTTGATTTCTTGATCTTGATGAATTGTGAAATATAAAAGACCCTTCTTCTTATTAATTTTATCAATAATTTGATAATTATTAACTCCAGTCTTAATATTTTTATTACTCTTAGTATCGATATCAACCCACGACTCAATATCGACCTTGTTTCTAAGACAAAAGTTGAGAATTCTCCAATCTAAATATTTTCGATCCAGAATTTTCTCGCTATCAAAAATATGATCTTCTCCGAAATAATTAGAGACTAGATAATTATGGATAGGGATACCTACGAGGATATCAAAAAATTTCTGTTTATCCATGTTGTAATTAAAAAAAATCTTGTCTTTAGAATTAATAGATTTAGATGATAAAAGATCATATCTATCATTTTTTTTGAAATTCGATTTTTGATTCAGCAATGAGTCCACTTCAAAAGAGTTTTGTCTTTCGTAATGACTTAATTTGTCTTTTTCATATGAATCCCATTTGTTTAAATCTTTATTTTGAACTCTACAGTATTCTTTGACTCTATTTCGCCATTTTTCTGGTACTAATCTAGGCCATCTAATCTGAGGTAAATCATATTGATAATGACTTCTTAACCAGTTTTTCCATAGATTTTTTTCGTAATTAAAAGGGGGTTTATGTCTTAATTGGTAATCAAATATTCCTTGTTCTTCAAAAGAATCCTTTATTTCATTCTTAAGAAAAAAAGATGTTCCGTTATATTGATATTGAAGGACAGACCTTAACTTATACAAGTTAATAACTTTTATTTGTGATAATTTGTAAAATACATATGCTTGTGAGAAGGAGGATAGATTACAACAATTTTTTGAATTCTTATTTCTAATATTAGTATTAGAAAGTGAGTTTTTTATATTCGAAATAAATTGACTGGTATTTTTATTTGTTTTATTAATTCTTTCTTGATTTACTTCATTATTGTAAATGTATTTATCAAAATTTTTTTTTGTTGATTCAAGAAAAAGTTGTGTATTCATCCTTGGAATATTAACGATACATAGAAAAATATCTATATATATCCTTTCAATGAAAAATTTTATAAAATAATATGATTTACGAATTAATCGAGCATTTTTTCTTTTTAATATTTGCCAAATATTTTTTGATGATGCTAATATTTTAGCATGATAACTTGGTTTGTTAGAACTAATATTTATTTCTTGAGTTTGGGTTATAAATCCGTTTTTCTTCTCTTTTGTAATTTGTTCTATTTGATTTCTGATTGTACTTGCTCTATCAGTCAAATCTTTTATTTTGTTTTCTGTCAGGGAATAATTTGTCCACTCCATAGATCGAATTTGAACAGACGATTCGGGAATCATCTGATTACTAATTCTTGAATCTTTTTTCGTTTCACTCAATTCAGATATTTCTTTCAATCCAAATAATGGACTTCGGTTTCGTTTTGAAAATTCTTTTATTATTCCTTTTACAAATAGAAGGTTTGTACTGACCTGTTTTTTTGTTTCTTTTGAGACTTTTACAAATATTTTTGCTCTTTCTTTTAAAACCCTTAAACCCAGAAAATACTTAATTTTCAATTTTCTAATTTTTTTTTTCAATTCTTTAAAAAGAGGTTCAAAAAATGAAGGCCGTTTTCGGGGAGAACCAAAAGGCAATTCAGTTTCCATCCCCCAAACTGTTAAAAAACAAAAATCATTTTTTTCCCCCTTCCTCTTTTTGATTGGATCTTTATGAGGGGATCGTAATTTCGATCTGTGCCAAGGTTTAAGGCAAAAAGGGAATAGTATTTTTATCTGAATACCGTCTGTTAACCAGTTTTTTGGAAATTCTGTTTCTGATAATTGAACACCATTATAGGTACATTTAATATGCATTTCTCGATTCCAATCCTTTAAATCCTCAGACCATTCGGAAAATTGAAATAATAGCAGACGGGCGATATTTTTAACTATTATCAAGGAAGGTAATATAATATATTTTCTAAGAATCGATTGGGTTACTAAGACGAAACCTCTTAGAACTTGAGCAAATAAAAGACTATCCCAGGCTTCCGCTATTTCTATTCGTGTTTTTTCTTCTCTTTTGTATTGTTCTCTTTTGTCGTCTTCTTTTTTCTCAATTGTTTTTGTCTTTTCTTCTGTATAATCAGAATTTTTTTTTTCCTGGTTTGTCCGTATCCATATCCTATTTCTAAAAATGCG